>ADNK01000711.1:0-39763 GCA_000320545.1 Bigelowiella natans CCMP2755 | reverse complement strand
ATATAGCATATATAGCGATACGTTCGTCAACGTGTGGATTAAAAGCGATCGTTTGATTTCTTGGGTTGTTACTATTCCTAGGAGCTCGACAAGGCCTACAGCAGCAAAAGCGACATTTCCCTCGTGTTCATAAAGTCGTCAAATCACAACAACAACGACAACAACGACAACACCATATTCCATTCTCCCTTAACGCACGCGCGGCGGCCTGTTGTCCTCTTGATTGCGATGCGAGTGGGGCTTTACATTTGCGCGGCAACGAACACCATTTGAACAGCCTGTTCTTGCAGGCCTCCCCTCCTCACAGTGTGCCGACTACTTACTCACTTAGATTCGGCAAGTGGTTTGGGATCTACGCGCAGTACCTGCAGAACTACAACAACGCCTGCGACCTAGTCAAGTCGTATCAGCAGAAGTCGCGGACGTTCTCGCGGTTTCTGCAGGAACAGCGCCGCAAGAAGGACGCCGGGCGCAGGCGGTTTCTGGACTTACACAGCTATCTAATCATGCCGTGCCAGCGGATCCCTCGCTACGAGCTTCTACTGAAGACTCTCATCGGCCATTATTCCGAGGAGGAAAAGAGCGAAGCGGAGTATAAAAACGTTATCAGAGCGCACAAGGTGCAGAGACTAGTTGTAGGATGAACACACACACACACACACACACACATACACAAACACACACACACACACACACACACACACACATATATATTGATCGACTTTCGTATGTTACCATGCATTCTTCATCACAAATAATCATAATGTGCTCGGTGGGAGATGCACTAAAACCTTCGGCCTAATCCAAGGCCATCCGGGAGGTAGCAATGAGCAACGAACGGCTTCAACGAAATGCAGAGGTGGTGGTAGACTCTAGCTTATCGGTGTTTTTCCTAAAACGGTTTCTCTCCAATTCTTTCATTGGCTGTTTTTCCCATGCACCGGCTGTGTTTGCCAGCCTCCTAAGAGATGATGCATTGGCGATTTTCATAAAAAATAGGACATCGGACGGGTGCGAAAGCTGCAGGAAACCCTCGGTAATTGCGCCTTTTTTTTGGTGTGTTTTAATACAGAGAACATCATTTTTTGGTACTTCAACATGCAGGGAACTTGCCGTTTCCGCTGTTTGCGCCCTCGCGACAGCTTTTGATGGACGTCGTCGGTATCTCCCTTACCGAGTCAAGGGGTGTTTCAAGCGAGAACAAGGAGAGCCATTCGCCTCATGATTTATCTTCGGCTCCATTTAAGCCGGTGCGGTCATGAATTAAATCCTGGGGTGTTGCGTGTCTGTAATGTAGAACTCGAGTAACCTTGATGTGGATTTCAAGGGTTATCTGACAAATTTGTGCATATCTGCGTCAGACTACTGGGGCCGTGGCCTGGAGGAGGGGGAAAGTTGTATTGTTCACTGATTTGCTGCTCTGGGCCGACGAGGACGTAATCCACATTCAGACCTATTCGAACGTGTTTTCCCTGTTTTCGTTGCCGATGTATGTTCCAGCAGGACGCACTTTTGAGAACATGGTGGATTTGATATATGAAGGGACGATGCCTTGGGTGCACCTCTCTGTTTGGCGCTCGAGTATTAACGATGCGCTCAAACGATGTCGATAATAAAGAGGAGCTCAGCGATAAAGCGGCGCTGCCCACGACATCTGCATTACTATCAGCATCTCTTTGCATCTTCCTACCGAGAGTAAGTGCTACAATATTTTTGCGTAGGTGTATGTACATGTGTGCGTGTGTGCGTGTGCTTGTGCGGATGTCCACTGTTTCGTTTCTCAAAGCTGTTGCTGCTTTGTGTTGTAGTAAAAACGGGCAGGACTAATATCATCCTTGTACATCACAATTGGTTTGCAGACTAGAGGCAACGATATGGATGATGGTGATAACGGTAAAGACCAGTATGGCGACGGCGTGACGTGTACGTATGACGACATTCCCGTGTTCCTTTCGGTGAAATTCACATCGCAAAAAGCGGCAGGTCCTGCACAGCATGACTGACTTGATGATGCTATGAACAAATCCCTAGAAAACCGTCGTAAGTGTGAGGGTTTGATTTTTAATGATTCAAGCTCAATGGCCGACAAACTTTTGCAATAATCATTAGATCGCTTTTCACAGCAGCTGCGTTTGGCCATAGATACAGCAGATGTAGCGCAAGATAGTCGCCGGCGAAGGATGTTTTCGTCGCAAGGTCAATCCCAGCGATGATGAATAAATGATTATTATCCATTGGGAACATCTAGGTTTTCAGAAGATCAGTTATCAACATAGTAGATCTCGTGGCTCAATCTCTAGAATCTAAACATTACAGTGCAGTACAGACATCTTGCAAAAAGACACTTTAGAAAAAACGTTGACCATCATTAACAAGTGCAAGTGCCAGCTAGCCAGTAGCGTCGATGCAAAGCAATCTAGCAATGCGCATTGCTGTGATCAGACTTGTCGTCGCGATTTGTCTGACTAGCTGACATCATTTGACGTTGCACAAGTGATCGTGATGATCTAGCTAGCTAGTGATGTTGAGGAGGAAAATATTTTCACATTATTTGCAGTGGAAGGATTTTCATTTTTTGCGCTCTAGCGCTCTTATCTTACACGTCTAGACATCTCCATCTAGCTAGCTAGCCATGCAGATCAGACATGCTGGCATGCATAGCTAGATGGCACAAGCTAGCAAGCTAGCTAGCTAGCAAGACAATTGAGAGCATGCTAGCTCTAGCTAGCTAGCTAGCTAGCTAGATGAAGAGATGCACGTCTAGACGTCTAAAAATCTAGCATCGTGCACAAGATGAATGCAAGTGGATGCAAAATGGCATGCAAGCTAGCAAGCTAGCAAGGCTAGAAGGCTTGAAGGCTAGAAGGAGCCAATCTAGCATTCTACTCGTACGTTCTGCTGCCCAACTCTAGAACGTACGAGTGGATTCTTTGTCTCACTGCTCATCGTTTTGCTACGCAAACTAGCGCAAAGCATCACGCTTGCTAGCTTGGCTAGATCTAGATCATCATGCAGAGATACGGGCAAGCGAACACCATGAGAAATCGAGTGCTTGATGCATCTAAACATTAGCCTAAACGGTCTGATCGAGTGTATGACTAATTGACACACAGGAAATAGTAATGTCATTTAGAACATTAGGCATGAATCGATCGTGGCGCATCTATTTGTAATTTACCGTGAATCTTGCGCTAAATATTTATTATAATTATTACGGCTAGGATTTGTTACTTATGCAGTTGTATTTAATTTCGTGACAATATTCATCATGTGTTTCTTTATATCTCTGCAATAACTCCTTTAGGTGCCTCGGAAAAAGGGCGAACCTTCTGCATGAACAAAAAACCCAGTTTAAAATCATAATTGATAAATGTTGCATTTCAGCATATTATATTTGGTAATATCTCACGTTGTGGCGGGATCCCTCCCATCATTGGCCCACCCATTGGTGGTCCCATCATAGGGCCACCAGGCCCCATAGGGCCTCCCATTCCTGGAGGAGGTGGCATACCACCTCCCATCATACCAGCCGGGCCAGCAGTTATCATCAGTGCTGAGGACGAATGAAAGATACACAAGGAAAACGTTTCAGGATCTTATCTTAGCATAGACACGCACACACACACACACACACACACACACACACATATATGTATATATATATATATATATATATATATATATATGAAGTCTATCTACGTGCTGTTAGCATCGGCGTTCCTTCGTCTTTCTCTTCGTCTCCAGCGTTCTTTCCATCACCTAATTTCTCCTCCAATCTTGCCACTTTCGTAAATAGAACTGACATTTTGCTGCTATAATCGGTGAAGGTTTGTACCATATATGGCATCACGAAATCTACAAGATTATTTCTCCATGCAAGTTCGAGAACAACATCAGGTTTGATGAGCTCATAACAGGTATATAAACATGCCGAGAAGCATTCATACTCTTTCTTATCCACGAAAAAGTATAGTAAACTTTCTGCCAATGCGGAGTTGGCAGAAATTTCAGCAGTCTTCATGGCATCATCCCACATTTCATCTTGCTTGGAGAGCTCTATAGATTCCTCAAATCTCTGGTTCATCTGGTAAATGTGTGCTGCAATACGGCGAAACTCGAGCAACTCGTGTTTTTTAAGCAAGGCAGCAAGAGAGGCCTGGTCGAAGTTTGGATAGGTATCTACACTTTTCAATAGATTTTTATGATCTTCTTCTTCATAAAAGAGTGTGTTAATGGCTTCATTAATAATATCGTTGTTCTCAGGCTGTACACTTAGTAGATATCCCTTGATAAGAGGAACGTGCCCTTTTCTTTTTACTAGAGTTACGACACGGGAATGATCCAGCTTTGGTGTGAGATCTGTGCAAAGGTCATTTAGAAGAAGTGGTTTCTCCTGCAGGTAGAATTCGATAGCCTTATAATACATCTCCGAGTTGGAGACTTGATGAACAGTTTTTTTGAAAAGATCATGAGACCAGCATTCAGCAGAGTGGTCCATAAGGGTTTCGATAGCATTATCGTGCTGGCTGTAGTACGAATATAAATGAACGACTTCTAGCCACTTTTGATGCTGACGGCATGCTTGGAGTAGTTTTGGAATATTGAGCCTGCTCCAGTATTCCTTGATGTGTTGCATAAGACTTTCTTCCTTGTACTTGCAGTAACAGATACCGAGCTGCGTAAATATTCCTTGGTGTGCGCGCTGAAGTCCTATACCAGCCTCGAGTACCTCAATTAGCTGGTCAAAATATCCAAGATATTCGTAGTGCATTACAAGTTCCATCAAATGGTTGGTATAAACAATTATATGCATTGCACATCGTTGAGCCAATTTGAATTCCTCTGCTGCAACACAAGCAAAACAAACTTCCTTCCAAACAGGAATTTTTCCAGCATCATTTGCAGCATCTACAGCATTCTTGAATTCCTTAAGATGAACATAACATAGTGCAAGCTTTGAGTTGTCCTTAATAAATTTGTAGATAATCTTAGCAGCTAAAAACAGCTTTTCTTTGAAAAGTCTCTCGCCAATATCTGGGTACTTCGCGTTATTCTTTCCATTAATAAAATCTTCAAGCTCTCCAAGTTTATCTGTTTTTGCATATGAGTAGATAAGTTCGTTATCCAGCAAAGGATTTTTCAATTTTGCACGAGCCATAAGCAGAAATTTAATCAAATCTTCGAATAAATCTCCAGTCTTCGACGCTGCGATAACATCCTCGAAGTATTCTGGATCTTCTGCCTTAAGGAAGGAATTAATAGCCTCTTTGGTCATCTTTCCGTCAAGCTGAGCCTTTCCGAGGATGACCCATACATCCGCCTTGTCCCATGTCTGAGCAAAATCTGTGGCTTTCTCGATATCCTCCTTGCACTGAAGAAGAACTTCGATGGCTTCAACTCCCATTCCAAATTTCTTATAGATGAAAAACGCTTCATCGTACAATTTGTGCTCAGGATGAGAAGCAATTTTTGCTATTTGAGGTCCTTCATAATTGTCAAGACGATTAACGTAATCCATCACACGCGCTTTATCAGCCTTGATCGCTGTGAGAATCAGTAGATTCTGCAGGTTTTTGTTACTCCTGAACTGCTCTCTTGCGATATCAGTGTCATGTAGAATAAGGCGTTCCAGGAGCTCAATAAGTTCATTTGGAAGATCGGCACTCATAAAGGCCTTCACAGTAACAGAGACCTGTTGTGCAGTATCTGCAGTGGGCAGAGCAGTCGCTACCACCTGGTCGATCAATTCGCGGCGATATTTATTCTCCTCATTAAGGACCTTTGCCCAAAGATCGACATCCTCTCTGACGACGAGATATTTTGCTTGGTCCTTGAAGAAACCATTCTTGTTTGTCACCTCGATTAACTGATCATCACATGATCCCATTGCATTTTTATATGCAACAACAGCTAGCATAGGATCGCGACTCTCACAGAACTTTCCAACAGTAGCAGGATCGTACAAATCGTTCTCCAGGAGGAATTGTTCCGCAGCTTTGCTGGTGCCATTGTCGACGTAGATCTTGGCGAGTCCTGTATTTAAACAGATAAATAATTCCAGTTATAAATAACAGAATTAAAATGGGTAGATTTATAAACAATTGTTTTTTCTGTTTTGAAATTCGAAATTCACACCGTTGTAGACTTCAGGGTCTTTACTCTCGTCTTTCTGTTGAGACTCAAGCCAAGATTTAAGAATCACGATCCGGTTAACTTTCTCACACTCTGCAACAAGTTTTGCTACAAACTCTGGCTCATCGGTGGGAGGACGCATGGTTTCCAACAAATTTTGAATGAAATCTTCAGGAGCATTCAGGTGTAGCAATGTACCGACAACCATAGGAGTTGACTTAGGATTCATACGTTGAACGTAAGCCTGAATAAGTTGTTCAAGCTTGTTCTTCCACATATATTCTGTCAATTCATCTACGTAGCCGAATCGATCGCATACATAGATGAGAGGGCGCGGATCTTTTTTCAAATTGGCGTCAAGAAGGAATTCTTTCACTTGTTTAGGGTCGTAGTGGTCATGAACACGACATATTTGGGTTACAAACTTAATTGCTTGAGGCACTGATGTAGAACACTTAACGCCTGCTTCAATACACTTGAACACAAGATCCGATTCTTTGCACTCTGAAACGAATGATACAGTGTACCAGTAGATACCCTCATAACAATTGAACTCTTCGAACATCTCGATTAATGCTTTGGGTGTGAACTGCTCTGACCACCTCTTAGCAATTTCTACTACAGTCCTCAAGTTAGCACGAATACCATTTTTTAAGAGAGTAGTGAGACATTCGATACCCTCTTCAGGAGAAAGTTTGCCGAAGAAACCTTGAAGGTGTTCAATTTTGATGTTAGGTGCATGACCAAGGACGCGTTTATAATCTTTCATATCGCTGTAGAATTCTAATGCACGGTCATAGAGTCCAACGTTCTCGCAATTCATGGCAATTTTGATCTTGTCAAAGTGAGTGAAGTTATAATCGGAACTATCAAGAATTGCATCAGTTACTCGTGCACTATTGTGAATAAGATTAATCTGTAGCACTCTTGTTTGTAAGCCAGCATCCTCTTCTCTGTCCCCCCGTGATCTTAAATATTCGAGAAGTATATTTGTGGTGGACTTGACGTCAGGAGGCTGCGCGAACATAAAGGTATCGGCAAGCTGACCAACGTCAACTAGCACAGATCCCGTATCCTCCTCTTGATTAATTAAAACCAAGGCAAAATCTTTGGCTCGGACCGGATTCACACGATGCAGCTGGCCTACAAGTGTGCAATAGTCTGGGGTGTAGTTGCAGTTTTTGGCATATTTAATGATCTCAGTATAGATCTTATTTGCTTTGTTATCGTCCATTTCCTTTGCTGAGAGGGCCAGGAAGCAGGCAATTACCTTCTCAGGAACTTTAGCAGCCGAGTATACCTGCAGAGCGAGTTTCAGATCCACACTTTTCAAAGCATCTCCGAGTTCTTCAGAAGATGTTAGTTTTTTCTTCGATAGCCAGTCTCGTATGTGCGCTAACCCTTGTGGTTTACCGGATTGCAGAATAGGTTTAGCAAGCTCAATGGATTCAACCGTATTTAGAGTAGCTCCCTCCGTATTAAGTAGGAGATTAAAATAAAATAGAAGTGCAGGTTGGCCGTTGATAGGAGGAAGTTGCTTAAATTGACGCAATGTCTGCACGGTCCTTAATGCCCCCTGTGGAGATCGTGCCGTCATCCTCATAGCCTCTTCATACCGCTGACTATTCATCAACACATTAAATTGTTTCTCCATGTACTGGTCTGCACCTGGTAGATTATACCGAGTAGCCATCCGAAGACCAGTTTGAAGATCGTTGAGAGTTTCGCAGATAAATTTCACAACATTCTTCTTTTCGAGGAAGAAGTGACCCACTCGTCCAGTACCATCGACGGTAACAATACCGCCTGCTTCTTCATCTCTATTTACACAACTAGCTATCATTTTACTAGTTTGGTTTGCGAAAAATACCTTTGCATTGGTTATTTCAACTGCAATTAGAAGGCCCTTGTGAGTTAGAATAAACAAGGTTCCATTCGTGTTATCGCAATGGATAGAAACAGGAAAGTCTCCGGCTTGCTTGAACTGGAGTGGTACTTTCTTCTTAAAGGCTACATCCTTAGAAGGTGGATCAAGCTCAAGAATCTGAAGCACGGGACCATTTGTTGTGAAACAAATAAGATTGCTCGGTGCAGATCGCCCATCAAGAGTAATACGTGCAAAGCACGCAGCATGCGATGGCATAGTTGGCTGCGATGCATTCATCTTACAGGAATGAACTTGGAGTACACCGGCGATTCCACCCTGCTTACCCTTAGCTAGGCCACCAAGGATGAGCCATTGTTTATCCACTGACTGATGGTAGTTGATGATTTGGACAGGGCCAGACCAATGCGATTCGGGTTTTTCAGAGCTTCTTTCAAACTTGAGAGTTGGTTGAGCTTGACCTTAGAAATTAAATTAAACTTATGAGTCTACCAACTTGTGTTATATATGTCCGGCATTGGGGAACGAAAACAGAATTAGCGCTACCTTCAATTCCCCAGTGGTAAACGCGAGTAGGGGTAATGATAGCGATACTCTTTTCATCAATCCATTTCCAAAAGTCGACACGATCTTGAATGCTCGTTGACTTCATATTCGCCTTCATTTGAAGTGAGAATATATTTAAGCTAGTCCCTCCTTGCCCGTTTCCTACAATGTTATTGTTGGTTAGCTAATTCTTACTATCACATAACCAGGATAGATATACCACTTCGCAGAGCAACAACGTCGGCAGTTGGATTCATGATAGCTTGGTCAATTGGAGGATTTGAAGCATTGTTCAGCCTCTTAACTCTTTTAGTTCCAGCTGTGACGATTGCAATCTTTTTCTTATCATCTTCTTTTACAACTACATACTTTTCAGACTGAAGTGTAACGTTCTTGAAAGAAATACTTCCCTGGGTAATAGCCATTGATGGAAGCTGCATCAAAATCATTAATGTAGGATAAATGCATAGGATTTAGAAGATGAATTAGAACCTGGGAGCTACAAGATCTGGTAGGATGATGTACAATCAAGTGAGTACACACGAAAGAACAAATATCTTTCACATGTTCCATAGAATGCAGAACATTTAGATATTTAGATTATCTCTATCAAAACCTTTATAATCTCCTTGTATCCAATAGGAGAGAGGCGTTGTTGAGCCATTGTGCAATTGTGTTATCAGATTTGAGTCCCCTTTGTGTCCTTTGCTTCCTTGGTATGGAGACTTTGATGAATGGGGATTGTACGCACCAAATCATGTAAAACATATTTTGGACAAAAACCTTCTCGATTTTTTTATTACGGCAACGAATATCTGACCGCTACACGCCATTTGGTGTCCAGTCAAAAAAATCTTGGACAAATGACAACGTCATCGTTCCTTGCACTTTAGTAGCTACGGCCTGGGTATTTGATCTCAACATTTCCAAATTCAGGGCAACAAACAACCAAACGGAGATATCTGTGAATTTATTTTTGCGGTATTTTGTTGTTTATTGTACTCCGTACGGGTCAAGTTCTATGTTGTCGCAATACCAAAAAGGAGTACTAACACATGATAAATTTTTGCTTTTGATGGGGATTTGCAAAGATCAAAAAAGTACCTGTTGAATTTGTTGAAGTTGGTGAAAAGGCAAAACAATCATCGTCGCAGATGAAAAATCAATCTCAATTTTCGATGATGAGAATCGAAACGTGAATCAATTCATGCACGCTTGTGCTGCCCATCCTGCCAGCCTGTTGCGCGTAAGGTGTTCACAGGCCGAGGCGCTACGTGCACAAGTAGGCAGGGGGGGGGAAAGGCACGTTTGCTTCCTTTTGAAGAGTTGTGTTTATTTTTATTAAAGATTATATTTTTATTAAATCGTGCACTGCGTAATCATTCGCGAAGCTTTCGCGAATGCCGCCGCACGTGGGGCAGCACACTTCCGGTGTGCTGCCATGAGTCCCGCCGGAACCCACGTGCCTATGCTGTATTAATATCTACGTTATCTATATTCTATATCCGCGACAACCCCTTTGTTGTCGCACGTGACTTGTGCCCGCGTAGTGGTACGCGCTACACCTCCCCCAAGTCACGTTGCTCCTTCCTTCCTTCCTTATTCCCTTAGACCTTCATCGCTTTCGGAACTTCACCAACCACCAGGTAATAGATTCCTCTCTAACCTTATCTCCTTTGTCGCTTACCCAGAACTCACCTTCGTCCTTAGGTTCGTGTCCATACCAGCCCTCTGCATCAAGGTCCCCCAGGACCTTATACCAGTGCTCAAAGGGTAAGTCGGGAACAGCTAGGTAGAGTAGCTGATATTTTCCGTCCTTTATTTTCATAGCTACCCTCTCCATATTTCGTAATCCAGGGTAGCCTAGATAGACAATCTTCATGCGCCAATCGTCGTTCACCCTGACCTTATTGTTTCCATATTCCACATCGAACTTAGGTCGGGGTCCTAAACAAGGCATTGCTCGCTCCCACACAGTAGGGTTTACTTTAACATCCTCTAGGAGCTTCTCACCGATATCATAATTCTTTAGGTGACTGATGTGGCGCAAGGTGACCCTGTTCCCATCATAGATGTAGTACTGCTTCCTCCCCTTCCTCTCGGTAACCTTTGCAACGCCACCCCAGAAGGGGTCTTGTTTATTTCTCGATCTCAGATTTACCTTGGCCCTAACATACTGTCCTTCCTTTAGAACTCGGCCATCGTACGGGACCTTCTCGTCTTCGCTCTCGGTATCGTCGTCGTTGTCGTCGCCTTCTTCCCTCTCCTTATCCTTGATACCTCCCCCAGACGTGAAGGTGTCGTTTACTAACCCTTGTATCTTGTCTGGTGTGGTGCTATTTATCCTGCTTAGGTTGGCCAAGGTGCGGTGGAGTCGCTCTACCTTGGAGTTGGACTGGGCATAGTATACAGGTGAGGCATCAATATTAGGGTGTGGTAGCTGTAGAAGAGAGGTCTCATTATCCACATGTAACTTCTTTGGTATCTTGTTTATGCTAACTTCATCAGGGATAGCCTGGAGCTCAGACTCCCAGGTACGGTAGCAGTTAGTAAGCCTCTGCTTATATAAGCCTTTGTTCTTCTTAGCAACGTTGACCTTGATAATCTTTTTAACCCAGCACTTTCCAGTGGCCACATCAACGAAGGTAAGGTAGTGATAGCCATCGTACTTATAAACATCAATTTGCACGATATCTAAGAAGTTCCTTGCTTTGATTTTCTTAGATGCACGGCTCTTGCTGGACTCCTTGGTGGCGACGCCTGCCGCCTTCAAGCTGGAGCACCTGCAGCCACGCAGGTATGTCCTTATCTCTTTTAGCTTGTAGGGCCAGTAGTAATGGTAGAGTAGAGCAGTGATATGGTTTTCTCCTACGTGTGCAGGTCCATGGGCGGTAAAGAGAAGGGCTCCCCTGGTCCGCCGTGGCACGTAGGTACGCCTAACATTATTAGTGTATACATATATCCTATCACTAAGTACCTCATGCTTGTGTTTGTATTTATCCAGGTGTTCTTGAAGGTGCTGGAGCTCCTCTGGCTCAGGCAGGAAGTCGCCGTCCTCGAAGGTAATCGCGTTAACCATAGGGGTGACCTGGGTAGGGACTTTCTTTTCGAACAGCCTGCTGAAATAGTCAGCAAGCTGCTTGTCTCCTGGTGCGTAGACCACTGTCCTCTTGTCCCTAAACTCTTCCGTGTCCGCCCTCATAGCTGCATACTCATCGTTAGGCGCTTCGAGCTTGCGGTCGATGCCTAGGAGGGGCTTGTGGTCAGTCATTAAGGTGAAGCTGGGCACCGACAGCAGGTAGTATCTTAGTTTCCTCTGCGCCTCAGTCATGGCTTTATACTCTCCTTTTGTAGGGCTGTACTTGGCCTCAGCTGCTGTGCAGGCCCTGCCCCACACCCGTATGATCTGCTGGTCTTGGGTAAGTACAGCAGCCATACCTAGCTTAGACCAGTCTGTCCATAGGGTAGCTGGTCTAGTAGTGTCTAGCTTAGCATTCAATAGGGTGTTGCTGCATAACTTTATTAGGTTATCGAAGTGGGCATCAAGGCCAGCCTTGGCCCACACCTTAGCGAAGCTGAGGCCTACAGAGTTCTCCTTCCGGTAAGCAGTAGTAAAAGCAGCTGCAGTCCTAGCGTAGGTAGGGGAGAACCTACGTAGTATCCAAGCTGCAGTCTGCAAGAATGACTTTAACTCCTTTGCATTCTTAGGTTTAGGGGCTTGCTGTAGTGCTGCTACTTTCTCGGGGTTTGGGGTGATGCGGCCTTGCTCCAGGTAATATCCACACCACTTGATTCTTGTAGCTAGGAATGTACACTTCTGCAGTCTAATAGTAAAACCGAAGTGTGCAAACCTAATAAATATATTTTCCAGGAGGAAGATCTGAGCGACGACTGTGTTGGTACATATTATGTCATCATCCACATACACAAACACAAACACCCACAACACAGACGCCATCCCATCATGTGTGTATGCCCTGTAGTTCTGACTACTGAACGCATCCCCTGATATGCTTAGGCCGTAAGGGAATACGACGAAGTGCCACTTCCTGTGCCTGCTGGAGAACGCGGTAATGGGGCGGGAGGTTTTGTGGATGGGTGTCTGCATGTATGATTCATTTTTATCTAGGGAAGAGTAGTATTTGTATCCTATGACGTGTTCAATAACGTCATCTATCCTTGGTGTAGGTGTCTGGATCCTCTTTATTACTCGGTTGTGGCGGATGAAGTTGTGCGCCAGGCGGAAGAAAGGGTAAGTAGGTTTCTTAGCTAGCACATGTCTCACGTTCCATGGTGAGTTGCTTGGCTCTATCTTCCCTTCCTTTGCCCATTCATTGATCTGCCACTCTATCTTTTCCCAGTCCGCTTCCGGTCGCCTATGTTCTGGGTCATTGATGATGCACTCTTCGTATCCCTTCTTTAGCTCGATCTTTACTGGGGTAAGCTTGCTGGAGGGCTTCGTCGTCGGCTTGGTGATGTCAGAGTACTTCTCGTTTAATATTTTATTAATGTACTTTTTGCCTTTGTCGATATCCCAATCATCAGCTGGGGGGGTCTTGTCCAGTAGCTCCGTTATCTGTCGGATGGTCTTGCCGGGGTTCTTCTTCCGTAGCTCGGTAGGTGTAGGTAGCTTGTTGTCCGCTAGGTCCATAAACTCTAACGCATTAACGCTTGACTCAGAGGTCCACTCGTCAAGCCGTATCATGTTCTGGCTGATGGTCCTGCCTGACTTCTTTGGCAACTTAGCAAAGTATATCTTGTGATTGTAGAATGATATGATCCCCCCTAATTTTTCTAGGGCATCCTGTCCGAGGAGTAGTTCCATGGATAAAGTCATGGCTACTCGGGTCTTGATTTGGGTCTCCGCGTCGCTGCCAGGTATCTGTAGCTTTAGCATTAGCTCACCGACGGTCTTCATGGAAGAGCTTCCGTCTGCTTGAGCATATTTACGTTCTTTCTTAGTCACTTGATCCAATAGTCCTAACCTTCTTACTGTGCTTAGGCTTATGAAGGACTTCGGCATGCTGCCACTATCCCAAAGGGCAGGTAGTTTCTTGTAGTCTCCGTAGCTGTCTTTAACTTTAACCTTGGTCATAGCAACTTTGATAGTCCTGTTAGCGTCTTCGTCATTAATGTTGCATACTCCTAAGTTCTTTATGTCGTCTAGGGTCATGGGCTTGTCTTGGTCCTGCGTTGCTGGTACTGCTGTCTTCGTCGGCGCCTGCTTAAGGTGATCTAATATTCCGTTTATCTGCTGCTGTATAGCATTGATACTGTTCTGCTTTTTGTTCTTATATTTATTGTTCTTCCCGTTGTTGCTGCCTTGCCATTTGCTGTTGTTATATCCTTGTCCTCTGCCTTTCTTTCTCTTTAACTTCTCGTAGTGTTCGTTGAGCTGCCTGATCGTCATCCTGGGTCGTCCTTCTTTCCTGTCTCTGCAGTCTTTAGCGGTGTGTTTCCCTTTACGTGAGCAGTATCCGCAACGTCGGTTACCTTCCCTGTCCTTGTACCAGTCTCGCTGCGGCTTAATAGCGTTAATGTTTCCTATGCCAGGTACCTTAGGGCTGGTAAACTTGCGGTCCTGCTCCTGCTCGCGTAGGGATATAGCCTGCACTGCTGCCTCCATCGTGGTGTAGCCTTTCTCCGTAACGTAAGTGGATTCCTTTATCTTTAACTTGAACTCTTCAAACCTTGCCTGATCATCACCTGTGTTGTAATTAAAATCATGTAGTTCGTCGATCATATCCTGGAAGCGCGTGGCAAAGTCTCTAACAGGTTCTCTCTCATGCTGCATCATTGCTCTGTATTTTCTAATAGCCTGGGGTAGGGAGTTAGCATCCTGTTCATTTACAAAAGCCTTCATTATCGCCTCAACGTCTCGTAGCCCACTAACTGTAGTGTGTATTTTCTCTAGCTGCCTGATCCGGGTCCTGCCTGTCTCGTAAAGGTCCATGGCTTGCTTTATTATAGCTAGCCATTTGAGCTTGTCGTTTTCGGTGGGGTTAGGGGTAAAGTCGCAGAGTATACTCCTAGCGTTCTTCCACCACCTCCTTGCCTCACCTCTTTTCCCGTTGTATTTCGTTATCATAACCGGTGCTGTTTTAACAGACATGAACTGGGTGTTCCGCTGTACCGGCTGCTGCTGCTTGACGGTGCTCTGGGTCGTCCCCCGCGAGGCGCCCAGACCCCCGTCGTTCCTAAACAAAGCTGCCCACTCTGGAGGTAAGTCTGCTTCGTAATCCATGATGTCCTGCATGATAGCTGCCCAAACATCATGTGTCTGATACTTGTATTCTATCGATACTTTCAGTTTGGCGTAGTTGCTCGCCCTGGGTCGCAAGGCTCGTAATGCCATTACGACCTTCTTGCTTTCGGCGGCCACGTCCTCGTCGTCCGCCTCGTAGAAGTTCTCCAGTGCCTCTGCTGCTGCATCTGCTTTCTTAATCCCGGGTGCTGGTCCCGGCGGTGCCTGTGGAGGTGTTCCTCCTCCTTCCTTAGCGTCCGTATCGCCCTTCCTTTCCTGTTTCTGCTCGTGCCCTTGCACGGCCTGCGAGCCAAAGTCCTGCTGTTCTTCTAGCTGCTGTGACATTGTTAGTCAAATCGTTTCCCGTGTGTGGAAGCCAAAGGTTGTTGCGCGTAAGGTGTTCACAGGCCGAGGCGCTACGTGCACAAGTAGGCAGGGGGGGGGAAAGGCACGTTTGCTTCCTTTTGAAGAGTTGTGTTTATTTTTATTAAAGATTATATTTTTATTAAATCGTGCACTGCGTAATCATTCGCGAAGCTTTCGCGAATGCCGCCGCACGTGGGGCAGCACACTTCCGGTGTGCTGCCATGAGTCCCGCCGGAACCCACGTGCCTATGCTGTATTAATATCTACGTTATCTATATTCTATATCCGCGACAACCCCTTTGTTGTCGCACGTGACTTGTGCCCGCGTAGTGGTACGCGCTACAAGCCTGGCTGTCCAAACTCGTGGCCTGTGCGCAAAACTGAACATCAAAACTCCACGACGGTCTTGTTTGTTGAGGAGGATGTGGATGGGTTCGCACACCCGACATTCCTTTGCACTTCACCAATGGAGTTCCTTCATTGATTCGAACAGTTCACACCACGAACGTTCAATGTTCCTTCGTTTGTTGTTCGTTCGTCTGCAACTCTGGAACTGGTTGCAGACACACGGTGAAGAAAATCTGAACGTTTTGACAGGTGGAAGAGTGAAATGTGAGGGTTCCACAGATGCGTCTAGGCGTCACAGTCTGGACGTCAACTTTCAAGCTCCTCTGGTCCCAGTTGCTCGTGATCGTGTGCTGGAATGGTTGCAGAGTTGTGCACACCTGTCCACTCTGGTACTTGCTCTCCATCAATTGGAACATGATTGAGGATCAAGGCATGCATTGTGCAAAGCACGTTTCTTTCATGTTGCACAATGTGGTTCGAGGTTCGAAGACGGGAAACACCAGAATGACAAAGCCAAGTGGCACAAATGACACGGTCTGCGGCGGAGAATGTGTGCACATCAGATCTTCGCAAGCAAATGCGTGAGGCTCATTGACTGCAGATCATGAGACACTTCTAGACTTGCATGCGAGCTGACATCTAGACATGCTGCATGGTGAAGCGCAAATTTCTCACTCGCATTGGGACAACATTTGCCTGTTCGAAATGTGAATGCATGCCGTGCATGCATCGAAACGTGGAATGAGCAGGATCTTGTGATACCAGATTCAAACATCATTGTAACAAACCTGTTCATCCTTTGTGATTTCGCATGAAAATTGCAACATGATATGCGAGCATTTCACACAACATTTGATCATTTTGACTAAAAAGTTCATCGTTTCGTTTGTTGATGATTTCTATCACAGCAATGAGTTTAGGAGGAGGAGGAGAATTTTGAGTATGAGAACTCATAACCACGGTTTTAGCTGATGCTGGAGAGACTGTGGTAAGGTCTAGTGTGTTGTGCTGATTCAAAACATGGTTTCGGTCTTGCTGGTCCCTTTCGAATACAGGCCAACACATCACACTTTTGGTCCTAAAGTCAAGTTTCTTATCCGACTCTGTCGTGTTATAATTAAATAAAATATTTTTTCGAAAAATGTATAAATGATTACGACCCGAATTAAAATATTCTTGGTACTTGTAAGCATCGTCGACCACCAATGGTCTACCAGTCATCGCACAGAGTCCCACAAAGCCGCTGATGACCAGGTAACGGGATAAATGTATAGTATTGATTCTATTATTGATAAATACCTGTTTTCATTTACTTTGATAGTGTAACAATTGTTTGTGCCAGTAGCCACCTTTTGTAAAATAGCCTTCTTTACACCTTGTACACACGACTTTTTATTCGCAAACCTTAGTCCAAAGGTTATGTCCCTTACGATCCAGCAGGAACAAGGATGCTCGTTCTGCATTGATTACCTATGAACTGATACAATCAGTTTTGAACATTTACTTATACAACTCAAATTTGCTCAAACATTATGTCCGTGTTCGATAACAGTTTCGATGATGGTCGTCAACTGACAAAGAGACTCGCAATTAGATTAAAAATGCTAAACTCAAAAATCATATTCCATACCTCCGTTTCTTTCTTTGCTCTCTCGGCAGCCTTTAATGTAATAAATATTAAGCTTTATGAACTTTCCTCAGTATATTATTTAGACACATTTAAACCTCAAGATCAAGAAACAGCAGTGACGTCATGCCAAGTAGGCAGCCTATTATTACCCCTAAACAACACATCAAGATTACCATAGTAGATCATGGAGGTGATATAAAATACCACAAATCATGCCGAAGGTGCCATATAGCTTCACTCTTGGTAGCAAGCGTTGTTGCGATGTAAATGCTGGCCATTAATAAACTTTCTAAAAAGATGACGTTATGCACTAGCAGGACATACCCGGGATTGGGAGTCCTAAGCGTGTTGCAGTAGCTTCAATGACACCTCCAAAGGCTATACCAGAGACATCCGAGCATATTTGTCCGAATGCAGCTTAACAAATAAAGTTTAATATCTATAATTTTTTCGTTGCAAGCTTTCAAATTGCCTGCTGTTAATGTTGCAAGTCCAAACTTGACCCCGATAGTGTTGTCAATCAGATCCCCAGCCTACCAATCCCAACGTTTTTAAAACCATCAAATTGATTAATCTTCCTTGTGTATACGAAGTCACACCATTATCATCACAATATTATCCATGCAGCCAAATCCAACCTAAGCTCAACAAAGGTATGATTGCAATGATTTTAGTTTCGTTCTTACAAAAAGTGGAAATTAGTTAACCATTGGTACTGCACTATGAATAAAGTGGATCCAGAGCTGTCTTGATGTCGGGGGTGGAGTAAGAGCATCGTGAAGCATGTCTTTTTTAATTTCTGATTTTTTTTCCATATGCTCTCTGGTCATTGAGCCATCGTTGAGAGACGAAGAGAGAAAAAGATGTCCAGCAAAATTCTTACTCCAACGCTGCTAAAGTATGCACAACATGTTCAAAATGGATTTACATTTTGAAAATGTATTAAGCGTTTTAGGCCCACATAAAAAATACATCTAGCACATATATTACAGGCCAGGAATAACAGCGGCCACTGTAGCGGAAGCGTACGAACGAGAAGATGTTGCATCTTCGCATCCTTGCAAGAGTGGAATGCTGAATGTGTTTCGGAAGAAGAATCTATCACAGAGATTCCGACACATCTTGGATCATTTTGTGCTGTCGTCAGAGAAATTTCCCCTGGATTTTAGTCGAGACAAGATTGGAGAAGCATCATTTTGTGCTGTCGCCTACGATAACTCACATTGGCTTTAGGCAAGATGGAAGAGGCTCTCTAGCTCGCTACCAAAGATTTCTGCGCATGCATCAAATCACTCAGAGATGGAAAAACCTCTAAAGATAGATCTAACACGGGGGGATTTCGTTCGTAGATCTGTAGCAAACAAAATGATTTACCTCAAGATCGTGGCTATTCCAGAATTGGGTAAACTCCTGTAATTGTGGCAAATTCACCGAAATAAAACACTCTGAAAAAAGTTTGTGGTAACAAGAAAATGTGTCGAAACCCTGAATGCAAAGGTCGATAGCACCATGGACGTTGATGAGGGAGGCAATCCAGCGCTATTTGTCTTGCTTTTCGTAGCAATGGCTCTCGGAGGAGTAGGTTATTACATATGGTAAATTAAATCCACCCCCCCTCTCCAATCACTTGAAATCTGTTGAACTGTTCATTGCATTTAGGCAAGAGTGGGAGAAAAAGCAGGAAGCGATGAAGAATTTGCCACCTAAGAAAAAATATGGAAAGAAAAAGATGAGAAGAATTCAGTTGAAAGAGAGATCAAAGTGAGACTTACGGTTAAAATTAATTGTTCTATTTTATTTCATTCTTTAATTCATCAATTAAAATTTAGGTATGCAATGTAGAGGGATTGGCCATTTAGTTTCGTGCACAAAGTTGCGGAAGATGGATCAAGCATGTGCGTTGCATGTTTTGTGAGTGTTTTTAAATTTGGCCATTTTGCGTTTACTAATAGCCAGTCTTAGACAACAGTCTGTTGTTTTCATCAAACCCCTAAAGTGTGCTGCTACACTTCGCTAGTTCGGTACCTGCTAGCTTGCACACCACTAGACTAGCACACACCACTAGACCAGCACAACACAATGGATTAACGATGTGCATGCTATGCATCATCTACATCAGATTTGCAACTAGCTAGTGAATTGCTAGATTGGAGGTTTTCGATTGTCTAGCTAGCTAGTTGTCAATGTGCAATGCACAGCTAGACAGTGGATTCATGGATTCTTCGGACAATCCAGAAATGGCGTGGAGATGATGTCTAGCTAGCTCTAGAGCTAGGGGTCACCGTTTTTGAACGGGGACTTAGCTGTCTAGCTGTGATCGATCATACGTCTAGACACCTCCAACTAGCCAGATCATTCACAACTCTAGAACTTTGACACGTGTCTAGATGTGAAAAGACAACACTTTGCGCTTCAGTGCGATGGAGGACCAGCTGTTCAGGCGCATGCCAGCATGCTGAATATGTGCAATCATCTTGTCTAGTTGCACATGTCTGCAGCTGTGCGCGGCGTGCACGTGGCACACCGCATTGCACGCATGCACTTGCGCATCAATTGCATCCCAACAAGAATGTCTAGACATGTTGTCTCACATGCATGTCATCGTTGCACCTGCTAGCCTAGCTAGCTGTAGCTAGCTGGGTCTGTCCATGCCGCATGCTAGTGCATGACACTAGCACACCTAGACACATTAGTTTGCATGTACATGGATGATCGATCATTGTGGTCGTCAATTTCGCGCAAATGTCAGATTACTAGGAGGAGACATCAAACACTCCTGCACACTTCATTTCAAAGTTGAAGTCATCACAGAAGTCAAGTGTCGTCATAACTGCAATTTGGACCATGCTCAAAATTGCACAATCTTTAATTCTATGGACTACACAGACTTTTCTGCTGTGGTATGATTACATGAAGAGTGAAACTTAGATGTATTTGATGGTGCGCAACCCTGCAACAACCGTGCAGGCCATCATGTAGTAACACATGTAGTAGCGCGGTAGGGTGGAAACAATAATTCTTTCAGTGCCAAAAACGATGGGATAAATAAGTAGAAATCCCAAATACGCAAGACCAATGCCTCCTGCACGAGCCGGATTTACAAATGCACCGTACATCCACAGGGAACCCTAAATTTCATTGGTATCTTCTGCTAAGTTTTACGTGAATATCTGCGTCTTTTGTGATATGTGTATGTGTGCTACACCGTGTAATACGCCATGTTTGGTGTCAAAGAATTGTGCAAATACATGCTGGATAATTACAAGATACAAAAATCGATTGACCAGAAAAGGGCCCATCTGCTCGTGACAGTTTCCAACTGTTCGATCCGCATTTTTAATCGTGTCGCTGTATCTGATGGGTATATTTGATATATATAAATCTATACTGAAGCCCCCAACAATTCAATATGGCTTTCAACTTCATCTATTTATGTCTGCTTTGTTCATTTTTTATTTTTCTAGCGCATCACTCTGAAATGTCCTTGCCCTCCTTTTTGCAATGCGCTGCGTACAGCTGCTTCGTCATGCCTAAACATGTTCAGAGGGGCAAGGGAGGGATGTTACAGAGAGGTGAAATGTATTAAGCTTCTGTGTTTCCATTTTTCTTTTTCTTCTTGCACGCCTAAACACACACACACACACACACACACACACACACACACACACACATACACACACATACACAAGCAACAACCTTGTCGAAATACGTAGACTCCGTAGAGACAGAAGTAGGCAACTGTAGAGAACAAGACTGGGATCACCTGCCTCGGGGTATGACTCCTAAGCGCTCCGGATGTCGTAAAATAGGCCAGACCCCCGCAAATAGCATACACTCCTAAATGAGTCGGAAATGGGTCGGTGTCAGGATGACAACATAATCAATTGTCATCTTAAGCGTCACTCACCCAATTTTCATGCGAATACAGCCATTCCAATTTAAGGTTCAAACTATTCTAGCATTTTTGGACCATGGAACTTAGCATTGATGCAAAATCTACCATACCTCCCAAAACGGGAATGGCAATCTTCAGAGGTGAGGGTTCATTGGCCATTTTTGAGTGTGTCAGTAGAGTACCGAAACGTGATAAATTGTATAATTTCACCTGATTAGTGACAAATAAACATCGTGGTAAAATGGCAAGAATATCAATCTTCTCCCGAGAGCCCAGTCCCTTTCGTTTGTCCGACGTGGAGGAGTTTCTAAAATCAAGAAATTATCGGTAAAATATCCAACTCAAATCAGGGGATCCTGAATGGCTATGGCCATTGTGTGTCTCCTTCCTTTTGAAAGGCCACTGTGGGTACGACCTCAACCTCACGTTAAATCGGACATATTCTTAGGGTACGACAAATAGGTATTTGGGTTTTCGACTGAAATTCAGCTCCTTTTTCGGAAGCTTTCGGATATTTTCTGTCTACCCGAAAACACACTTTCCTGAAAAAGGGTTGTCGCATGTAGAAAAATATATGGCGTTGCACATGGTCGAAAAAGTCTCTGTGAAAGAGAGATGCGATCCCAGTCATTACTATGCTTGCGACAATACAAAACGCCCTTCTCGTCAATAAGCCGAACTGTTTTCTTTTGGTTCCCCACGCAGCAGAGAGTGACTCTGCAGCTACAAGAAGAGGCGATCCTATTTTTGTAAAGAAAGAGCATATGGCTTAGTCGTAGCTAAAAATTACCATGTTATTTCATACATTGGTTGTTTCCGCCTGCGCTTTTCTCATTTCCCAAAGCTGAAACACTTCGAATCCTCATTGGCGCCCCCCTGTCGGATGAATAATGAGTGCCGGAGCGCCTCAACTGGAGCCCCCCAAAATGGGGTGAACTCAGTGCGAAAGATAGCAACAATATCTGTGACTTTGATAACTCTTATCGGGCTATTATTCCGTCATGAAAGCTCCCAACCACTTCGGACAACGGCCTTCATAGCATCCTCCCAGCACCTCTTGGCACCCAGTCCAAAAAGAGCTATCCAGCTTCGGAACTGCCATATGGGGAGGAGCCCCGGCGATAGACTATATGGATCGCAATATACTAAAGCTCCGATCGTCTCGTGGAGAACGCAGCGACCTG
Source organism: Bigelowiella natans CCMP2755 (assembly GCA_000320545.1). NCBI lineage: Eukaryota > Cercozoa > Chlorarachniophyceae > Bigelowiella > Bigelowiella natans. The sequence continues at coordinate 17,533 of ADNK01000711.1, read as the reverse complement.
TGGTGGGTGAATTTTATATTACTATTCTTCCCAGTTGATCCTTACTGTTTGCATTTGTATTATCTGGTGGATACCCCCGGACGCAAGCGTCACCAGTTAGAAATCAGCACTAGCGCATTCTGAAAAACATCATACCTTCTTTTGCACACCTAGGCCACAAGGGCAACGCTAAAGTCGTTGCAGGTGCTTTTCTCTCACGATACAAATTTTAGAACAATATTCTATCACGTATGGGCCCGAAAGCCTGCAAAGCACTTTACTTACACACATACGTGAGAACTGTATGAACTATCTGAGATATTATGTTATCATTGGACGACGAAGGGCCATTGTTTAAATTGTCACAAAAAAAGTGAATTGTATCTATGAAAACAGGACCGGAAGAAATCGATTGAGAAGATCCATAAGATAACGAATGCAATTCGGTGAGGCTGAGAAAAACAACGAAATTCAGTCCTTATTCGCCACATGTGCATCGTGTGATCTAATGTCGTAACCGCGTTAGATTCATTGCCATATCGAAGCTCGCAGGCGCAAAGCGTGCTATGTTTGCGAACCAGCCGTTTTCCTCCCACGTGCAAGGTAGATGGAATGCGTGAGTGTATGTTTGTGTGCTTATGTGTGTGTGTGTGTGTGTGTGTGTGTGTGTGTGTGTGTGTGCGTGTCATTCTCAGAAGTTTCGACCGCACTCTTCTTTCCCTACCCCCCCTCTTTTGATATCCACGGTTGTCTCTTGGTTTGACTGCAGGCACGCTCCGTGGGTTGCTTCTGGAGGCCAACGTGTCAGGAACGTTTGTTAGCCCTCCCCTACTCAAAAACAAGAATACGGTGATATATCATGCGTATGTATCGACGGAATCACGGCCTTTCATCCAATAAGCACCCAAATGGACGCGCGCGCACGCACGCAGAAAAACACGCATGAACATACATATGCGTGCTCTGTTTGCTACGCTGCCTCAGGGTAACAATGCAGGAGATGTCACCATCATCGCAATAGGAAGCAATAAGGTCGTCCGATACAAGTAGCATCTGCGTATCACTGCACGCTACTTTCTCTTTGAATTCGTCCTCGTTGCCGTGCGTGGGGTTGCTGGTGCTTAGTGCTAAATCACCGTAACCTGCCAACATCAGGGTCTCTGTGGGAGCTTCAACGACGATATCGCTGCGCGTGTGAAGACGCGAATGGAGGTGTATGCGTGATCTTGGGGAAAATAGAAACAGTCGTAGCAAGAGCGAGACATCGACGCAAATGACAACATCATCAGATACTTGCCGGGGGGGGGGGGGGGTGGGCGTTGCTATTCATGCTAGCATTGCGAGTTTTGTCAAATTTGTGTGTTGTTCTTTGCTGTTTGCGTGTATGCGTGTATGCGTGTATGCGTGTGGCCTCCCCCTCCTGGCATGATATGGAAATAGGAGTTACAAGATGAGTTTCTCTGCGAGCATTCTAAGGGAGACGAAGAGTACGATTGAGCCGAATACAAACACACATCCACACATATAAACACACACACACACCACACACACCACACACACACACACACATCATCATCATCATCATCATCAAACACGCTCGCGCACATACACACATAAACACACAAACACTCTGCACTCTGCAGCTGCGACCTCGACTCCCAGCCTAACATCCGCGTCATCGGCGTTGGCCGGAGGCTAAAGAAGGCCTTTCGCAAAAAACGAGTGGAGAGCTATCAGGTAGAGTTGAGATAGAACGGGGGGGGTAGGAAGGAGAGAAGGAAAAAGATCCCAGTTTCTAACTACTCTTTTAACCGAGAGCCTCCATTCGATAGAAAGCACATTCTAACGCCCTCTTTCCTTATCCGTCCTAGATCGTTCCGATGAATACCAAACCTGACTCCGATGTGGCAGCGAGTGTAAGTAGTGAATGGGGCGTGCTTTATGCCCCCCCCCCTTCCTGTGCGCGCGAGCGAGTGCATACCCAACAAATATAAATATAATATAAATAAATATATATATATATATATATATATAACAACAAGTGCAACAATCGCATGCGCTCTCACCCACAGAAAATTGCGATATTAAAAATTTTCGTGAGCAATAATCTATATTTGCCTAATATACATTATGTGTGTGCCCCTGCTCGTTCAATACATGTGTAGGTTCTCGAAGATGTCATCCAAGAGTTTGAAGAAGGGTGTGTGTGTGGGTGAGGGGATACGCATGTACGACTGCTAGCCATATGTCGTTTAAATACTTCTGAGCAACGTGTCTTCACGAAAGCTGCTTCGCATTAATGACAATATTGCTGCTGATTGGGTAGGAGCCTGGGCCGAGTAGAGATCATCTACACGTGGTACGGCGCCCATCCAGCAACCGATGCATGCATATAATATATATATATATATATATATATATATATATCTTTCCCTTCGGAGATGATAATGCGGAAGAAAGAAGACTATTTTTCGTTGGACGAGCCCTGCAGATTTGCAATAGCACTGAAACTTGCGTTGTTGTGGATATGATGGGTGTGCGTCGCTGCGATGGCGCTGGTGATGATTGTGGCGGGAGTATTCGTTCGAGGCGGAAACGCCAAGGAAGCAGGCAACTATCTCGGCAGGCTTGAAAGCTATTCTGATCTATCTTCTTCTTCTTCTTCTTCTTATTCTTCTTCTTCTTGTTGTTGTTCTTCGGTGCAGCTTCACGGGCATTACCAAGCAGTCCCCATCGATTCGGACCATTCTCCCTGGTTGCCTTACACAATATATGTATATATATATATATATATATATATATATATATGTGTGTGTGGTTTACCGTCGCATCTGCTACACCCTAGAACTCAGGGAGGCTGATATTTTAGTATTTGAAGAGGTGATATTGTGTGTGTGTGTGTGTGTGTGTGTCCTCAAATCCTGTAGTGAGTCCAAACGGAATTGAGACGGATGCTGATGAGGCCTTGGAGCTGCTCACTCGGGCAGGTATGGATGATCACTGTGAAGAGAGAGCGACAGACATGCGGACCATGACAACGACGATACTCATGATGAGGATGATGATGGTGATGATCATGATGATGATGATGAGCGCCACATCAAAACCCAACACATACACGTACGCTATCAAGCAACGCATCAAGAGGGTTGCTCTTTGGAGAAAAAAAAGAACTGACCTCTGTTGGCAGGCGACGTATACGCGACCATCTCCCAGCTGACCCCGTCCGAAGCGAGGAACGTCTCCTCGAGTGAATTCATCATGGAACCGAGCTTAGAGGACCTTCTCGAGACGACATCGAGGCTCTACATAATCTCTCAGATGCTGAGAATGATGCTGGTAGTGGACTGCTGGGGCGCGCACATGACGCCTCTTCTTCGTTTTGACGATCGAGTCTCGAAGCTCCTCCTCATCTCATTGCCTTTCTCTGTTACTATCAATGTGTAACGGATGTTTGTCCCGCTTACTCTTACCTGCCCAATCAACGACGTTTCCTTCTTAAACGCACTTGTGCTTGGTGTGGTCCTTGCGTCTCTTCAGGAATCGGTTGTGTGCGAGCAGCTGGCAGCACGGCAGGCTATGCAGGTCTTCTTCTATCCCTACTATACGAATAGTATATCTATATTGGCAAATATATTCACGCACGCACACACACACACACACACACACACACACATATATATATATATATATATATATATATATATATATATATTATATGTTTTATAAATCATCTCTAGTGCATATTACACGGCAGCAGCTAACGTTTTCCTCTGTTTCCGCCTTGGAAATGCCATATATGATGCATACAGAAAGCTACGGAGTCGGCTGAGGAGCTTAACGTGTTGGTAAGTTGCCATCCTCCCCCCAAACCCAAGGAAGATCGATGGGAAGTGTCACGGCATATGTGATTAATGAGATTCTATGCGTTATTTGCGCCAGGTCACGAGGCAATACCGGAGGAAACGACAGGTGCATGTGTTGAGGGCCGGTGGGGGGGGTGGGGGGGAGGATAGATAGCAGATACGCCACTAGAGTGCATCGCTGCTCTGTTTAAAATATTGTACCCTGATTCTGAGTAGAGGCACAATCTACAGGGGTGGGTGAGGAAGGGGAGGACAGGGGCAATGAGTTGGAAGAGAATGCGAATGAGTATAGACATCGCATCGCAGGGATGTTCAATATCTGAAGTGAATACTTTATCCTTTTTGCATTTCCTCACCCAGTCGAGCATTACGCAAGAGATATTGGAGATCGTGGCCGGATCTAATGAGATGGAAGAATCGGACACCATTGTCAGTCATGTCCCTCGTTGTTTTATCGCGCGCATGTGCACATCTTAATTATTCGGGAGTTTGTTTGTGTACGCTTTGCTGATGAGGATGTGTATAAAAATACGTTTATCTTTGGCAGACAATGCCTGGTAGATTTGGCGACGTCCCTCCAAGCCCTCTACCAAGGGCTCCTATTTCGCCTCTGGGGCCGTGAAAAGTAACAAAGTATCTCATATATATCCCCTCCAATCTGCCGTGTACCTCTTCGAAGAGGTTAGTGTACGCAAGCCGAAAAAATAAAAACTTTACATACAAGCTACTAGACCGAGTCCGAACGCGTATCACCCCCGCCTCAATTTTATGTACTGGGTGCATCATATTCTTTAAGTGATGCATGTGTTGCTATGCCGCTCAGCCAAAATCGAAGAAGTTGCATCAAAGAAATGACAGTATAATTCGTTTCGTTAAAGTTTTCTTCTAAGCATGCGTATCGTATTGTTATACATTTTAGATGGCAGTCATATGGCCAAACATGAACCGGCTGCATGCACTGCTAGACTGGCCACATAGCCATGCTAGCTAGCTAGCATGCTGCATGTGCGACATTGATCGACCACTACGTAGTGCTCTCACTCATCTGAAATGTGAACGCTTGCTACTATGTAGATGCGCGCGTAGATCTAGACCTCCCAGTCTAGCATTGATTGTCGTAGCTAGGTAGCCGGGACAAACATCGAAACTCAAATATTCCCCCTAGCGTTTGCTAGTTTGCAACAACAAGCTAGCAAGCTAGCAAGGTCATTGCGCGCGACAAGCTAACAAGCAATGAAGCCTAGTAACGTGTGTACACATCTAATTGAGGCTTGTGACTCGCTCGCGTCGATGGACAGACACATCAATCAAGGTCAAACATAGTGGCACAAACGCGTGTTAGACCTAGAGCTAGTCTAGTCTAGTCGTAGTTTCAGCGATGTTTGAACAAATCAACTGAACGATAGCCATGCTAGCATACACACACCGCGCCTGCAGCATTCACTATTTCATATTGTAACTACATCTAGATCGACAGGTGCATGCTAGCCTGGTACGTTCTCATGCATAATCGCACGTTCGAGCTGCCATGGTAATCGTTGCTGTTTTAAAAAGATTGACATTAACATATCCCAAGCTTGAATTATATTCTTCATATCATGAAAACCTTAAGGATCTATGAAATGTCTGACATCAGCTGAAGAGGAAGTCAAAGATCCCCTGCCAATGATAGATGCATCCGATGAACGAGGAGGTAGTATCGATTCTTCAGATATTATTGATTGGATGCGTTCCCCCCACCCGTCAAACTGTACAAGAATCTGCAACATTCCATTCGGAATAAGAATTATGACAATTGCATTATAGGAAAACTCGCCAATGCAGGGAATAAATGTTTCAACAACCGAATGGAGTATTGGCCGATCTGAATGCCAGTATAAATGCATACCGCAGCCAACAACAAGACATCTGGCAACTGCTTGTTCCCAAACCTGAATACATTTCAGCGATTCAGGATAATTAGAGTTTTAATTATATGATTTTTAGATTAAAAGTCTTTCATGCCTTCATACCGTTTCAGTTAAGCTATAATCAACATATTCTGCACTTTGACTTTGAACACCCTATTTTTTAAGATTGAGTTTGACATCTGTAGAACCCTTTCAATCAAACAGTCATATACCAGAAATAGAGAGACTACAATAGTAACTCCAAAACTTATAGCAGATGCGAATATCAAAGATACAAGGAGCCAATTCGAGTAATGTTGGCGTATTGCCTGCCATAAAATGTATAAGGATTTTATGTAAAATAGTGACTTAATCTTGGACCTTGATTGAGAGAATATCAATGACTGAAACTATCACACTAGATGCCAGTGTAATCCCATAGATCTATACAATGAGAGGTAATTTATACTATCTAGAGAAGTGTTAAATCTGAGCATGATTTGCAAATAGAAAGTACCAATTGAGAATATAGAGGATGAAGACAACTATTTTTCTCTCTTCAACATACCGTCACATCCATAGCTCTTTCGGTAAATTTAGTATGGCACAAAGCAAGCTAAACACATTGATATTCATCTTATCAGTACTCGCATTACAAAATATTCAACAATCTCACAATAGCTGTACTACCACTGAAAGAAATGCGAGCGTTACTGATTGTAACACGTAAAGCTGAACGGCTACATTTTCAATTTACAAAAACCTCATTTACAACGATAAATTTAAAAACAAAATTGGATGTACCTGCCACATATGTTTGGTATGACGTAAGTAGCCTCCTAGCATGCATGCTTGCGCCTAATCAAACAACTTGAAATTGACAAAAAGAACCAGTTCAATTGGAAGTCTGATTCACCCAAAGATAGAAATGATTTCCATCCCATGCTTTTTATCTCTCGATACGAAATGTATATCAAACCCGGCGTCATCACCTAAAGATATACATTTTCACTAGATCATACATTAAAACATAGAATTTTTTGTCGGAAACTTTCTGAACCGTTCCAAGTAAAATGATGGATACGCAGACTTCCCCTCGTACTGGGCATGAATTGTCAAAGAGATACCTGTTTCTAATTGTTAGATAAACATGCACAACGAAAAATCTCCGTGTCATTACCCTACTACATTCGAGAACCAGTGGATAACAAAGCAAATAACGGCGATTACTAGTTTCGCAACATTCTGAAAAAAGAAATGACTACCATTAGTTGGCGAATGGCTAAATAAGAAATTGATACTAGCAATTTGAAAAGTGGGTAATTGAAATTCCCAATCAATATAAATACCTAAGCAAATTTGTTGTTTCTGGTTTCTGGTATTACCTCATTTTGAATTCCAGTAGTTACATATACGACGATCCAAATGTACGTTAAAACGTCAACAAGAATTAAGGCTACGAGGTTCTGATACAAAATTATTCGGAACTAAGTAAATACATCTATTAGGTTCAATTCACAAAGATTAAGAATTCGTGCAATAAAATAGTTACACTTCATTCCAAATTAACTTTAGCACAACGATCAGATAAACATATAACACCATAAATTATACCAAGGATCTTTCCTGATTCCCATCTACATCAGAATACTCCACAAGCCTACATTTTTATTTAAAGTGTATAATACTAAGCTGAATCAGGTCTCCTTCATGTTCGATGTGCAAACGTACAAACCAGGAAAGTAAAGCATCGATCGTTATCATAGTAATAAGAAAACTCCCGTATGCCTAATCATATTCAAAGTCTCAATGTGGTGATAGTGTTTCAGCCTTCGTGATCACCATTTGAAGTCTAGTGATCATAAACGAGCACAATCGTATCCCAGCGGCCGAAAGGCCTGAGAACACCGATCCACTATGACTCGGAGACTAAAATGTTAATACACCATACTTCTGAGGTTAACATCACTTTCAATTATCTCATGGGAATACGTTGACATGCTCTCTAAAGAAATATTACGTTCATATAAAAATACTGTTAGACCTTTGAAGGGATACGTTCAAATCCATCAGGAATGTTTGATTGTCCCTAATTAGTCACATTAGCGCAAATCAATCATTCTCAAATGCCCAGAGACACAAAACGGACAGCAGCTAAGTTTCGTTCAAGAAATGGGGCAGTAATGTATTAATTCATTGAATTTAGAATCGGAAGCTAATATAATAAAGAATGTGCAGCCTTCTAATCAATATACAAAACCGGGTCGGTCCAGTTTGCATACACCAATGGCTCCTTGAGGGGCTTTTTGCGATCGCCCATTGCACGATGCCTGTTCTGAAGGATCTCGACCCAGATTCTTTGTCGCATTACTGAAACAATATGGGTTTGACAATTTTGTGAGAGATCAAAACGGACTTGCTTTTCACCCTGCGACGAGACCCATCAGTGAGGAATGTGTGTGCATCTGATCCTGCCAGCCGCCTTTGTTCATCCATCGATTGCGTGGATTCAGAACCCCTCAATTTTTCTTGGCGACTGTTGGGGAAGGATGCAAGCAGGGCTGCTAAATTGGAAACATCTGCAAGAAAATGGGAGCGTCTTTGCATTGAGAAAGCGAGGGAAAGTTCGGGTGCATGAACGATCTTCAAGCCACAATGCAAGATTGGTGGTGGCGCACATGGCGTGGGGCACATCGTGGCGTCACAAATCACTCGCACACTGCACGCAATGTCATTGTTGAATCACTGCACGTCGCACCACCGCATGTGTTTAATCATTGCCATGTGTCTTGACGTGAGGCACCTCTGATGCGCCGGCCACTCTGGCACTCTCTGGCTCTGCGGTGCTCTGGCAAACTGGCACTCTCTAGCTCTCACACTGCTAGACTGAATTGACTGCACCCAGAGCACGTGACACTGCATTGCACGACGAATTTGTGATTAGTCGTTGAGAACTAGAGAACTGCAGCACACGATGTTTGGACTGTCATGACTTGCTAGCTTGTCTAGTTGTGTGCCGGCTGCGATCTTTCCAGCTTTGTGTGCTGTGCACTGGTGCATGCCAGCATGATGACAGACGACTGGATTTCAAAACCAGATCGAAACGTGTGTTTGCTTGCTTGGAGAATGCTCGCATTTTGCAGAAAAGTGCTCTAGCGCTCTAGCTAGCCAGCAAGCACACTCTAGCACTGCACAGTTCGTGCAGATTCAGAAAATGAACGTGTGCGTGACGACGTGCAGACTCATGCACTTAACACTGTGATTTGTGCTCGAGCGGACAATTGCTAGCATTGATCACAAATGCAACATGGTTTGCTTTAAACCCACACATCAGCACTCATCTAGGCCCCGCTAGCCCGTGTTGTTCGCCCTGATGCATTGCTAGATTGGTGACTATCTATAGCTATGACCATTTGACAATGAGGCTGCGCGCACAAAACACGAGAAGAAACTGCAATTAGGTAAGTGCATGATGCAACTGCAATCCTATAAAATTTCCATGACGAAATTTAAAGCATGATACCACATTGCTAGATCGATGCCTCATCAGAAAGCATGGAATGCACTTCACGTTTTTTATGATAAAGTTGTCATATTTTTTAGGAAACAGGGCACCACATAGATCCAGGTGCTCATTCCCGCTTTGCAGCTGCAATCCTCGTGCAGCAGTGCTTGATGCATGTTGGAGACAAAGTAGGTCTTCCTCGAGAAGTATATCGTTTCTGCGTTGACTTTTTGTATTTGCACTCCATGCAAAACGTGAATTCTCTTTTAAGCTTAGCTCTGTGGTTCGGTTTTCTGAGATGAGTCGATAGATTGCTTGAGCAACAGTAGCTGCCCCATGAGGTCGTCACTGATTCCGACTGTGAATTGACCCTCCTACCATAAATTTCAAGATTACTGATCAACTTTCTATTTTCAATCTCTATTTTATTCCTCCTCAGTTCGTGCAGTTTAGTTTCAATAGCTATCATCGTTTCGAGATTTGTCATCATACCTGGATTTCTCTCGAACGAATTTTTTCTTGCTTCTTGATAAACTTGGCGAGGAGGGCGGAAGCCTGTTAGTGGTTATTGAGCATGCGTCGCATGTGCATTCGATTACATTTCTATACAAACTAACAGCCCGCAGCAAAAATTGAATAAAGGTCATGATGATTGGGAGAGCTCGATATGGTCTTCATTCAGGTCACTGAAACATGCGCGGCACGCACCATTTGAGTTACTGTGCCGTGCTAAAACTATGCAAACCAGAGTGCGCGTATCAACTAGCAAACAATTCAGCTAAAATAGAATGGAAAGCTAATTCATGTGCATGCACCTTGGCAGGCTGCACGGCCTTCTCTCTTATCTTCACAACATCCTCCATAGAGGGTACGCGACTCTCTCTTCGGAGGTATGGTTTTTATGTTAATTTGGACAACAGTGTAACCCGATTTTATCTACTATTATTTCGAACGAGTGAAAACTCATAAGCACGTTATTATTTTTAGAAAAAATGGTATTGATTTTATAATTTACATGTTTTAGGCTGTAAATATTGTCCTAAATTTTTATATTCCGTACGGAAAGGCAGCCCTGAAGCTGCCCTTTCTCGCCACCCCCATGTCTTCCTGGGATCCAGGAGATGAGGCCAGCGGGCTGGCAGATAACAAGATGCTCGGACTTGTGAACAAACCGGTCGATTACGAGAAAATCCTCCCCAAACTCCCCCCCCCCCCCTCCCCGCCTCCCTGAAAATCCTTCGCACCGATTTGCTATCAGCTGAAACTGCACGTTTACTCAGGTTCTTCTAGTGCTTATTTTCGACTCCAACCCGATCGTCTGGTAATTATCTTCGAATTATCAATCCGTTTGTTGCGACCCATTCGATAACCAAGGTCCTCCCTCCCTCATGCTCCACAGGGCGCAGATGAAGCCTGCGGAGTTTGATGGCATTCTTCAGCAGACCTTGGTGCGAGAACAAGCGAAATGGCCGCCACTACTTTTCATATACATCAACTTTTGCTTCTTTGTAGCTTGGTGAAGCCATTGCTTAGGAAATGTTCGTTCCCTCCCCCCCCTCCCTCTGCAGATGTTCCTGAACTCGATACTGCTGCAACACCATTCGAATCAAATCGCGGTCATTGCCAGCCATCCTGCGAAGGTGCAGCAGTCATATTCATCGACCGGAAGATGGAACTTAATTTTCGCCACCCTTTCATCCAAGAAATATGCATATTTACTTCAATCATTATGAATGGAAGAATGTGGCAACACGGTGTCGATGGGTGTGAAGCTAGTGACCGCGCCCGCGACATATATCGGCGTTTTCTCTTCACATCCATCCACAAATCTTACACATTTTCGCTATTTTAATTCTGCGATAATGAGCATGGATTGGAATGACCTATGATGCCATGGCTTTATGACCTCACCACAGTCCAAGATGATCTTCCCAGCTTCCCCCTGCCTGAAAGCGAAGATGGAGCAGGAAATCAAGGAGCTCGGTCAGTTTGGGGGGGGGGTCTAGATGCTCTGTATTGTGTCGGGCCATACGCGTTACTCTCGCACGCGTGTGCAACTGCTCTATTGTGCATATCAGTATCTTAACAATGTTTGTGCAGCTGCCAAGAAGAATAAAACCGGCGACGAGGCGGAAAAGGTGTGTTTCTTATTTGTATATCATGCTACTAGTGTACATATAAAAACATAATACGGACATTCAAACATATTATATATTTAGATAAACATATATATATATATATATATATATATATATATATATATATATATTAATACTCAATTGATTCAACAATACAATATGAAGGCACGTTTCGTTTGTGTGTTGGCCTCACCATTATTATCACCACCCACCAGCACAACATCATCCTTCATAACGACTGCAACTCACTACTTCAGAGTCGCAAATTGCGACGAAAGGAGCTCAAAGCAGAGCTGGCACACCTAGCGAATCCGATGAGTACCACCACTTACTTTCGATGGAAAAGGACAATGCCGTTGATTATTGGAGATCATGCCCCCCTCTCCTTCCTTTCTCAGGGGTGATTGTGCAGGAGCTTGCCGCTTTGGCGAAAATACCCCCACCGAGCGGAAATCCAAAGTGTGGACGATAATGTGATAGTATGGTGATATATCGTTCAAACGGTTCTTCCCCCTCTTCTTCCGTCGTAGCAAAGCTCTCAATTTCTCTCCATGCCGAGCGCTCAAAAGAAGCACGAAACAACGCCCGGCACCATAAACTCACATCCCGTAACCGTTATTTGTGTGTGTGTGTGTGTGTGTACGTGTGCAGGAAGTCGCGGTTGGCTGCTTCTCTCTCTAGAGCTCTTTGCTATGCCAGACACGTCAAACGAGAGGTAGGTGGAAGTAGAGGCTTGCAGAGTATCATATCCGTGTTGAAAAAGCTCATCAACGCTGAAAGTGGTGTTCTTCTCGCCTCCTCTCTCTCTCTCTCCCTCTCTCTCTCTCTCTCTCTTGTTATTGCTTGTTATCCTTCGTAGTATGAAAAAAAGGGTCGGTTTCTTCAATCTAGGATTATGGTCATCGACACGTGTGGCAGCATGGGTTGGTGGCCATTGTCTTCTTTTCGCAACACATGCATCAATAAGCAGGCTTGCTATATTCGCAGTATGTATTAAACCCACCCCCTCTCTCTCACACACACACAAAAACAACATCCTTGTCCTTGTCATCACGCACACACACACACACACACACACACACACACAGGTGCCAATGACGACTACGTGCCGATTATGAATGCGATCTTCTCGGCACGGAACATGGGTATCCACCAGCAGTTGCAGTACTAGTAGTAGCAATGCGAGAGATAGGAGAGACTGAAGGCGAAGAGTCATAACGATGATGCGGACAGTCACGGCAACTCATTATTTGACATCGTTTTATATTATCAACCGACAGGGGTACAGATCGACTCCCTTGTAATGCCGATGCTGGGGAAGGACCACTCGTTTCTTCAGCAAGCCTCGGTGTGTTCAGCAGCCCAGCCGCCTTTCTTCGACTTTATTCCTTCATGAATATCATAGATTATTGCTATTTATTATGTGTGGGAAGCGTCGTTGTCGCGTATCTCTCCACGGTCTCTCCATTCTCTCCCCCCTCGACTGAACATAGCATGGCTTTGTTATTGTTGTTGTGTTGTTGCTGCTGCTGCTGCTGTCGTTGTTGTTTTTCGCTTAAGGATTTGACGAAGGGTGTATATAAGCGTCCTGATAATTTGGCAGGCCTGCTTCAACTCATGGTTTTGGAAACTATATATATATATATATATATATATATATATATATATATATGTGTGTGTGTGTGTGTGTGTGTGTGTGTGTGTATTACATATATCTACTATATTAAAAACACACCTACATCCTGCTAGGAATGTACGTTAGTTTATGTGTTTGCGTGTGTGTGTGTGGAGCGATCTGCGTCATAACCACGATGCACATTAGATACACACATTCGTAAAGAAATGAATGAAATCTCTCTGCCTTAGATGCAATGGTACATGCCGGACGGGGACCTGCGAGACAGCACACTGGTATTTTTCGTCGCTTAGCCTCAATGCAGCATTGATAGCGACCACGTGCGTACGCGTGCGCGCACAGCACCGTCGAAATCACGACGAATGATATTCTATACCGTATCATCTCTGTGAAATTTTAATATATATATATATATATGTATTTGGAAGAGCTGCCTCTGTCTACATTGGCGTTGGGTTTTTTTTGGCTTCTCTCTCCTCTGGTGCTTTTGATGAGCCTGTGTTTGTATGCGTTATTATTGTGTGTGTTGCGACAAGATCATGCCGAAACCGACGGAAGTGGACTATAGGTACTGTACCACGCCTCCTTCTCCCTCCCCCCCCCCCTTCCTCCTCTTCCTCCTCCTTTCGATGTGTGCATCATTAGCCCTCACCTGTGACTGTGGTTGCTGCTACGAAATTAGGGCGAATTGCTTCTGCCATAACAAGCCTCAAGACACCGGCTGGTTGTGTTTGCTTGTCGTCTTCTTTTGGAGATAACATTGCCATGAGCAGCGGCAGCATCGCTTTCATCGCTTCGACATTCTCTCTTTTTTTTTTTTTTCTGAATGATAATTTTTTGGTTTGGTTTGTTTGTTTCTTCAAAAGGGTTTGTCCAGTGTGCTTGGCCATCTTCTGTAGTGCGAGGAAGACCTGCGAAATGTAGTAGATATTCCATTTTCAAATGCGCTCTCCTTTTGGCATTTTTGGCTATGAGCTCTGACCGTGGTAGGGAAGGGTACTTCATGCACACTCTCATAATCCACTCATCTCTCTCTCTCTCTCTCTCTCTCTCTCTCTCTCTCTCTTCCGCTCCTCCCCCCCTCTCCAGATGCTCAACCGAGTTTGATCTAGGACGGAATGATGGTGGTAGAAGAAAGAGGAAGCAGATGATGGATGCGAAGGACCAGAATGGAGGACGAAGATGAGGAAATGCTAGCTGTGAAAAGCATGCAGGAGTGCCTGCGCGGATGTTCAGATGCGCAGTAGCATCTACGTGCGCGCACGCCTTATTCACTTTTAACAAATACCAAGCGTAGCTAGTCTCATGTATGCGTGTGTATGCATGTCTAGACATCTAGTAGACGTACATTATCATGCTGCGCATCTCTACTAGATAGATCGCAGTGCATGCGCATCGTTGTTACGCGTAGCCGATCTAGCGATGCATGCATGATGAGCATGCAAATTGCGACACTGCTAGACTACACTATAGTACAGAGGCCCTACTAGCCTAGCTCTCGAGCTATGACTAGATGATTGTAGCTGCTGCTTGTCCATCAAGCCATGCTTTTTGCACGTGCACATTCTAGCATTCGACCTAGACCTATATCGGACATTACTGAATTGCTAGATTGATTCATGGCTAGGCTAGCTAGCTATGTGCTAATGCGCATGATGCAATGACGCCTAAACTGTCTAGCTGTGTGATTTGTCCAGAAAAATAAAAAAGTGCATATGTGATCGATCGAGGGGCGGGCTAGCTGCTGCCACATACGCAGCGGGGGCCGCAAGCTGGTCGTCTAACAGCATGTGCTGGAGGTGTAGGTCCTCATCAGGTCTAACAGGAGGTCTCAAAATGCACCTTTGCGCGCCAAATGCCCGGCTAGCTAGCTACTAGCTAGTGCAGCACTTGAGTGCTCAAAAAATGCTTGAGCGCACGCACGCGCATGCCACGCTAGCATGCGCCACACATAGGCAAGCAATGCAGACAAGAAGTAACAATTCTGGACTGATGCTACTCGCTCTGCTCGCAATGTTGATCACCAATAACTCTCTACGCTTCGACATAGCAGGAATTGTAAATTAGAGAAGAGCTGGCCTCTCTCTCTCTCCCTCCCTCTCTCTCCTCCCTACCTCACTTAAAGAGAGGAGGACGACGTGCTTTCTAGATGGAAGTCTCAGCTTCTTTTTGATGACTCCGCTAACAACTACCATAGAGCTAAAGTAGCAAGCGATGGTAAGACGATGGGCCCTTTGGCATTGGGCGCTGGCGCTATTCTAGTCTCGCTTTTATTGCAGTACGTATTATATGATATATGTAAGATGTAAAATATATCTCGCGGAGCGCCCGTTAGGGATTTTCCGCGCGCGCGCGTGTGTGTGTGTGTGTGTGTGCGTGTGTTTGTGCGTGTTGTTGTTGTGTTATATGCTGTTGTGTAGTGGGTGGTTTATCGCGTATATTGTAGTACAGATTTCTCAGCCGAAGAACCGTAATTACAACATAGGGGTTATTGAATGACAGTGATATGATGATGATGATGATGATGATGATGATGAAGAAGAAGAAAATTTCTTTCTCCAATTCAGGTGAAATCCAATTTTTCGCCCCCGGCCCTCTACCTCCTCGCCCCCTCTTTTCACCCATAAAAATCGATAGATAACTCAAAACTTTAAAACAGAAGATCGATTGCGGCGTCTGGAAAGGCGTCGTTGAAAGTAGCGGTAGTAGTAGTAGAAGTAGTCGTTGCCCCCCTCCACTCCCCCACAAATTAAAAAAATCACATCGTCATCAACTCAGTTCCCGCAGTGCCTCCGTGCGAGGTGAAGCGCCTGCTCGGAGTAGAAGAGGATGTCTTGATCTTGCTCGCCCTTCTGCACATTCTCCAGCGCGGGGATGAGCCTCTCGCGGACAACCTTCTTGGAAGTGCGCGGCAGGATGGCCTCGCAGGTCCGCGCCGCCTTGAAACGGACGTTCTCCACGACGTCCTTGAGGCACTGCTCCACGAAGCCGACCACGTGCTTCTCGATTTGATCCGCTGAGAGATGCTTGCTCACGTTTGTCACGAGCACCAGCCTGGTAGCAGCAGCAGCAGCAGCGGTAGGCGGTGGTAGAGGAGGAGGAGGAGGGGGGAGGAGGGGGGAGGAAGGTGAAACGGAGGGTGGGAGGGAGTCGAAGTCAGTAATGTGTCAATGATGCCAATAGACAACGGGGAAGAAAGAATGCGACGGGGAGATATGGCGAGAAGAGAGACGATATTCACATATTATCTACACCCATATATATAAATATATATATATATATATATATATATATATATTTACATATATCATACTATGAAACGAAACGTACGACAGCAAATGACCACACCCACTCCTCCTCCTCCCCCTCCCCCCTAGTAAAAGGACAATTATTACCCGGTCATTCTAGTAATGTAGTTGGACTGCTCGCCCATGTCGGACTGCGACACCGACTTGAGCGCCTCGGGCAGCAGCGTTTTGATGCCCCACTCGCTGCCCTTGATCCCCACGATCTCGCCCAGCTGCACGCACGCCTCCTCGCGGATGGAGGAGATGTGGTCGGAGAGGCACTCGATCAGGTTATTCGTCAGCTTCTGATCAAACGAGGTGTCGCTTTCCGTCTTGGAGCTCGCAACTGAGAACGCCGTTGAGGCCCGAAGATACCTGGGAGGAGGAATAAAGAGGAGGAGGGGGTGGGGGGGGTGGGGGGAGGGTTAGACAGAGGCAGCTACATGCGCTAAGAGGCTACTACTACTACTACTGCTACGGGGAACGATCATTAAGAATCACAGCTTCCAGAGCGGCGACTAACTACAACAAAAGCAATTGGTTTCCATTTCCCTAATATAGAACAGTCTCGCACCCTTTCACGGAAATATAACTATATATATATATATATATATATATATATATATATAAATATTCATATACACACATATCATATTACTCTCGTCTGACGCGCCATTTCGGATCCGAGGCGAAGGGCTGCAGCATCGTGAAGAGGGAGGGGGGGGGGTTCTTGACGTTCTTCGCCACGTGCTGGATGGACTCCAGGGTGTTGCACCGCACCAGAGAGTCCTCGTCTTTCACAGCCACCTTCATGACGTCGAAGATGGCCTGCCTGACCTTGCTCTCGCACAGCACTGCGATCTCGCCCAGAGCCGCGGAGACGGATGCGCGCACCGTCTGGCTGGTGTCCTCCATCAGCTCCCCGAGGACCTCGGAGACCTGCTCGTCGTCGTCGTTTTCGCAGAGGGGAGGGGGGGGGGGGGAGGAAAGAAGAAAGGAAGAAGAATGGGAGGAGTCTTTGCTTCTCCCCTGATTGAATTTCTCCCGGGGGGGGGGGCGTACCACCAATATTACCAGCCCACCATTTGGTGCGAATTGCCCTCCCTCCTAGCGTGGGAGCTCCATGCCCAGCTCATCGAACAAGGGGGGAGGAAGGTCGGGGTTGCTAATTTATTTGCACAGTTCGGGGGAGGGAACCGGACAGGGTTTGATCCTGGGGGGGGGGGGGGTGGG
>ADNK01000712.1:0-28679 GCA_000320545.1 Bigelowiella natans CCMP2755 | reverse complement strand
ACATGAAATAATCGTCTCGCTCACTCAGCCCTCCCACGCCCCCCCCCCCCCTTCGCCTCTCTTGTACAATGACTTCGGCATTTTTGCGTGATACACGCTTCTTTTGGTCTCGGTCACTGTCAGGTTGCTGCCGGCTCTTCGCCTCGCCCCCATTCCCGTATTGCGGCCCACTTTCGAGATCCAACTCTTCCTCCTCCTCTACTCTGTCCGCTGGATTGCCAAGTGATGTTCCTGAACTAACCCCGTCCCCCCCCCACCGTTGTTGCCCTCATCATCGCTGCTTTTATTGTCACGTCTATTCCCGCTACCACTGTTACTGCTGGAAGATATGTCTTGGAAGTAGTTTGCAATCGGTCCATGAAGGCGCGAATCGATATCTAGCAATCCAAGCATCCCACCGTCTACTAAGGCCTTCACCTCCTCTCGGAATGATATCCTGTGGAATAGTAGCGTGAATCAGTGGTAGCAGCAAGAAGGGTTTGGAAGAAACTCAGGGATGGACTGTACAGAATACACCAAACCAACTCACATCCCTCCACTTTAAATCAATGCCGTTCAAACAAAATAGGATTAGCTCACCCATTAGCTCCCAGCTTGCTGACGGCGTCGTTAATGACATTGTCCGGCAGCCGAACCTCGTCATTGAGTTCAAACATGAAGTCACGAACCTTGACCTCCATCGTAATTTGCTGGTCAGGACTCCCTCTTGGATGTACAGAGATTGGTTGCAAATTCTTGTTGTATATGAAATCCAGATGACGGAACTGCTAGGAACCTCCTTACACTTGGGAAGTACTACGAGATCCGGAAATCTCTTCCAAAGGGAGGTCACCCTCCAAAGAGCAACCCTACGAAATGTGAGTGCATATCCGTACGACAAGGGAAAACTATAGTCGCTTAAGGAAGATCACCTTCCAAAGAGCAATCCTGCGAAGTGAGAGAGATTATCAATACGACAGGGATATATTTTTGTCGCTATTATACTTAAGAACACATTTCTACACATCCTTCAAAAATATATAACAGCGGCAGAGACAATGCATACATCTAGTCGTTTCAAATGATACCAGACTATTTTAATAAAAAGAAGGCAGATCTAATCAAAACAGATAAAGGCTCGTATCCACGGATTGGGACATTTTTCAACAAGAGATCAAATGCGCCGAAAAGAAATTACATGTTTTTATCCCATTAAAATGCTTCACTAATAAGTCGCACTTATCCAATACCTTACATTTATTTAATTGATACAGATCAGAGATATTTACGGCTGCGAAAGTGCGGATCTATCGGTTTTTGGGTGCAGGTAATCAGTATCAGAGAATCAGACAAAATTTAGCTCTATCCCCGTGTTTCTACATATAATAGCGCCTTTTTTAAATATTTACCCTCTTTTATGAAAGTAAATTCGGCCCAATAAATGAATTATCCCCATTGTTATCTCTAAATGTTCATCTGCCTCAGCTCGGGTAGTCTACTTGTTTGAAATTCCTTTATTCAACACAAGTTGGATATTTTGCGTACTATTTTATTTAAAATTATGCCTATACATAACCTTAAGACACCCTTTTCTTCTATTTTAAGGTAAAGTAGAGGTGCTTTTACCACATGAGGACAATATCGTAATCTGAGTACAATAGAATTTATTGAAAGAGAAAGAGCCTTCATTCACGCAACAAATCTGTTGTCCTCAAGGTTAGCTGCCTCCCCCGCCTCTCCCTTGCCCCACTCTTCCTTTCTACTTATCTCTTCCCATCTCACTTTTAATTATCACTCCTTTTTCTCTGCAATCCATTTAATTCCTACCGAGGTGGGAGACATGCACTCACAGAGATGCACTGATGCACCAACTGTGACGAATGAACGATATTTTGAGCTAATTCTCAACTCATATCTGCTATCTACTATACATCCAAATCTTGTAACCGTTGGCGAATGATAATTTGGAAGAATACGTAGATAGGATCATAGAAAACATAATGCAAATTGCTACGCACTTACTCAATTTTATTGCAGACTTAGAACGGCCAATATGTCTGAATCATCACCTGCTGAAGTTTTCGCAAAAATCTCCGAGAAGGATGAAAAATCTGGCAAGTGGATGATCCTTAGCCTTAACAAGAAGAAAAAGGCCGTTGTCGATGCAACAGGAGACGGTATTCGTGATAAAGATTTCTTTTTGGAACGTTATTTGAAATAATTATTTTTTAATTGGTAATTCAGGGCTTGAGTCTCTTCGCAAGGCATTTGATGAGGGCAAGTGCTCTTGGGCATTATTTCGCGTACACGGTGTTGATGTGCAAGAAAATGTTACTTCTATCCGGCCCAAGTTGGTCCAGATCAACTGGGTTGGAGAAAAGGTTTCTGCATTTGCAAAGATGGGTGCTTTGGAAGGAAAGCAAAAGGTTTCAAAAATCTTCAAGGGAATTGGTAATGAATAATTGTTGAAAAGAGGCACAAACGAAACACTCCATTTTAAAAGCTAGCTGTGTGATCACTAGGTTTATCATCCTATGATAACAATAATTTTAACCGAATGTGCTGACGTGGATATTCAGCTTGCTCATTCGACGCGAACGGAAGCGACGATGTCAGTGCGGACGAAATCGGTAAAGATAACCACAGAGTGTGTATATATATATATATATATATATATATATATATATATATATATATATATATATATATAGTGTACGTAGTTTCTGTAGTGTCAGTCATGCAAGAAATTTGTAGCGTTCAGGAAAAAGAAAAAAAGTAGAAAAATACATAGCCTTCATTATTTTATGCAGTCTTTTCTTTTTCCCTCTGTTAATTCCTCTCGAACTGGTAATAGTCAAGAAACTCTGTGCATCTGGCGGAGCTCACAAGCCTGTCTACTACGATTTCGGATGTGACGAAAAGATTCAACTCGAGTTCTACCAAAAAAAATGAGATGATTATTCATTCTGGGTAGATAAATGTAGAAATATCGTTTTGTTCCGTCTTCAATATCTGAAGGCTCTTCGAGAGTTTACATCTCCTGAATTCTGTGTTAGAGTTGGAAAATATTATGCCACTGCATCCTGCATTAATTTATTATTCCCATGAATGTCATCTACATATCGCGCAAGAGACACGTATGTACTTGTACATACATGGTCTCCTGCCTTGTACACCACACCTTTACCATATTTTTCAAGTGCATGTGTGCCATTCACAACTCCACGTGTACCAACCAAACATGTGCACATGTGCTAGCATGTACTGCAGCTGGCATTGCCTTGAACCAATCTAGCAATGTAACAGCGAAATAACTGATGGATGCACACAATTAAGGCAAGAGACACGCACATGCTTGCACATTCTACGGTGCTTGATCTCTTGCTGTCCAAGCTAGCAAGTTTCATTCCGGATAATGAGCAATCTGCACATGAAAAAACTATGGATGACCAGATAGAACTAAATGAGGATGACCATCATGCTAAAAATGTGATGACGCGCGGTGATCGCAAATGCGCTAGCACTAGCAGCGTGTACACGTGCTAGCGTGGCAGCCGCACACCATCATTCTAGCATTGCACACAATCTAGCTAGCAATGCTGAAATGGGCGCCATCGTCACACGACCATGCTAGCATGCATGCTAGCATGCGGATGCAATTGCTGCATGCAATGATGTGTGACACTGCCTAGACTCTGCGCTAGCTAGCTAGCATACTAGCTAGCAGGTCCGTCTACGTGCCGCAGTGTGCTAGCGTTTGCTAGTTCGTGTGAGGCGCTAGCTAGCTAGGGCGGCCAGCTAGCTAGTAGCCAGAGCAATGATGAAGTGATCATGAGTCTTTGCAATGGTCCAGTCTAGCTCTTTGGCTAGCTAGTAGTGGCGGTCCTCCCAATGCAGCCATGCAAAGCAGCGGCTACAGTGCTCATGCTAGCATGTGTCGCAGTCTAGCAGTGCATGCCAGCTAGCTAGCTGGTCAGCATTGCTCACATGCTAGCATGCTCGCATTGCTTACTGGCACCCCAGCACTGCTTGCTAGCTAGACTGGATCGCGCAGCTGGCAGGCACATCGCTAGATCACTAGATCGCTAGATCGACTATCGGTCTGCAGCATTGCTAGATTGTGCCATCCTGTGATCCCTGCTGAGCCTGCTAGCCTGCACATGCTAGCATCGCATGGCAGAGTCACATCTGGAGACGTCAGATGTGATTTCGGTCTGCAAGCCTAGAAGTTCAAAACTCAACACACATGGGGACTTGTGAGTCCACATGCAAACACAGCTAGACAGGTGCACACGAAGAATCACGTGCAAACACACGTGCACACCCCTTCAGCCTTCTTGGTGTGCACCAAAAAAGCACATGCTAGCATGTGCCCCTTTCATGTCCACACGTGCACCAAACAGATCACGACACGTGTGCCAACATGCACATGGATGCACATGTTCATGTGTGCGCTGATTTGCACTGCATGTGAAGTTGAAGGTTCGTGTGGTCGATGTGCACATGCCACAGACAGCTCACACGCATGGGGACTTGTGAGTCCACACACACGCACGCACACACACCATGCTACAATGTACATACGTACACATGATGTACATGACATGCACAACATGCACTATGTCCATGGTTGCTAGTTGGCATGCGTGTGGATGCAATGGTGCAATGGTTGCATGTCCGCGTGAATTCGCATCACTGAATGAACTGGATCGATTGATGATCCCAAAAGCTGTGGGATTTCTCATTGCGACAATAACAATTTTACGTCGCAGGTTGGAATTCGCATTGGGTAGTGCGGATGATGAACAGAAGAAATAGAGAGAAAAGGACGATGGAGCAGGCGAAAGCCCAGCTCCCCCGAGGGAAGGGAAACGATGGCGCATCCGAGAGAGGAACGATAACGAATAGTTCTTCAGGACAGAGAAAGGGTGGAAGTGCAGTAGCTGCAGATGCTGGAGGTCGGACGAGGAGACGACGGCGAAAACCGAAACATGGCTCAAAAAGCACTCCTGCCACAGCAGCTTCATCGCATGACGGCAAGAAGAATAAGGTGAAGAACAACATCTCAAACTCTGGAAGCAACAGAGGAGCTACGAGTAGCAGGAGACAAAGAGGGAGGAGGAAGTTATATAGGCCGAAGCCCGCCCTCGCAGCGGTAAGAACATTTTCACGTAAATAGGCCATGCGCAAATCTAAAGCAATAGCAATCTCTCTACAACACCGTTTACCATCAGGAAACTGAGGGACGTAGGCGGGTAAAGACCATCAACCAAAACGAACAACAAAGAATTGGGGTGAATGAACGGCTTCGTCGGCACCAGCAGCAGCAACTCAAGCACCATCGTCACAATCATCATCACCACCCTAGAGAAAGAAAGTTTTCTTCTCACATGGATAGGAGAGATAGCGACGATGAGTACGATAGGTACGCGCAGCCATGTCAATTTACATCATTCTAGTTCTGCGTCTCCAATCTGATAGAGTCGAAATGATAATATTGGTCCCCCAAACTCATGCAACCCCTCTCTCGTGCCATCGCAGGAATCCAGAAAAATGGCTGAGAAAAGAGGGCGACACGGCAAATACAAAATCCGTGGTGACTGGAGTAGGCGTACGCAGAGGGGAAGAAACACTGTCCTCTACGCATCCCATCTCTCCATCACGCTCTCATTGCGTGTCCGGTGTTGCAAGGCTCGCAATTGGGTCAATAATCCCAACTACAGGAGGAGGATACAATGTTACAAATAACATGAGAAGAGGGAGGAAACTAGAGCGGGCGCCGGTATCATGTCAGCAGGCCCACTCCCATGACCATTCTGCTCATCACAACAACCGCCACCAGCAGCAACAGCAGGCGTACAACCGCCACCGCAGGGACATGGTAAGCTCAGCCAGCAGGCTGTTTGACTCGATTAAGCATAGCCATGAATCACCACCCCTGAAAGGAGGGGGGGGCAGGTTCCAGGATGACAATTCGCACAGGATCGGCGTGGACGGGGGTCCTCACCATGCCCAGCCTTCCTTCAAGAACAGCACTTATAGGGAGGTCCAAAAAGACGATGTGAGAGGGAAGACAGTAGTAGGGCGAGATTCGGATAAGGATGAAGGAAGAAATGAGGATATTGAGGACATGGCCGAGGAGGTACCCACCATAATTTTACAACACTTCTAGCCATGCAGAAGGTTTGATAAAACATCCCACCTGTAGAGTGTTTACCTACAGTATCATGAAACGATATGAAATCCCGTTTGCGGCAATTGACCCCAATCCTCGCCGTAGCGAGCGATGTAAAATGTGATTTTTTCACATCTCATTCAAATTTATATCGAGCTCATAAACCTTCTATTTGATTTTGGTTTTCAGTTCTCGGAACTAGGATTTAGCATTGATTATACCGATCCTGTGTAAAGATAGAAAGAGTCCTCTCTCCAGTTTAGGATTCATCTTATGACCAGCAGGTTAGTTCTCCCGCCAGAAAACATATCACTCTAATTCAGCGCCTGCGTGGAACTTTCAATGCGCTCGTACCTTTCGTTGGCATTAGCTACGAATCGAGAAAGGACATGTAATAGCGACTTCTTACGAATCAAGTGCTGGGTGTTACATATCGATGCAACCTGCGTGTACATATAATTGTGCTCAACTGTGTAAACTAAATGTTAAATATTGAGAAAACAAGTGAAACAGTCACGTAAATGCTCATCGCAGTACGTTCCTATCTCGACCTAAAACAGTTCCGTGCGTGAGTATCCGTTACATGCACACATGCCATGACTGTGTAAGCATGCTAGCATGTGTAGCTAGCCGTACGATTTTGAGATCATCGTGTACTGTGCACACAATGCTTTGTCCATACATGTGTGCACGTTTGGATCGTTCTGCTGTGGTGATGATCATGATGGCAATTGTGAGCGCGCACGAGCTAGCTAGCTAGCTCGCAGCCGGCAGCATCGCAAGCTATGCACTAATGGGTCAAAAATGAACATGGCACGCGCTAGCGCGACTGAGAAATGCTACATATGCTTGCAATGCTAACGTGCTACGCACACACGTTTGCATGCTAGATTTTAGGCACATGTGGCGCCTAGATGTCACTAGCCCTGAAGGCTGTAGTCTCAGCTAGTCAGGACACTTAGCATCGCACATCTATTGCTAGATCTAGAGGTGTGCAAGTTGCATGTAGATTTGTGCACGCGTCGTGTGCTAGCTAGCATTAGCTAGCATGGTCGACACCGCAAGCAAATACTTGCGCTCGCTAGCTCGTACTACGACACTATACTAGCTAGCTCTAGAGCTAGAATAACTGCTCACATGCAAATCTTCACATGTGTGCATTCATGTGTGCTAGCGCTGTCTGCACAGCACTAGAGCATCTAGACAAACAAAGCCATGCTAGCCACGGCTAGCAAGCCACAATGAAGCGCTAAACAAACAGCAGCTTCATGCTTTTCTACTGAAGTGCGTGTTGCCCGCACATTATGCACCGCGCTGCATGCCACCACTAGACCAGCTACGCAGCTCTGCTGCAGAACTTGCCAGGCAGAATATGACAAACACCACACACAAGCATGCAATACTGTACCCACACTAGTACACAAAAATTCGCACGTCATGCATCGCTCGAGCAGGCTAGCAGGTTCGACCGTACGCGCGCACATGCACACCACAACAGTCTAGCAGTGTATTTTCATGTAGATATGTCCTGTCCTGTAAACTGCTATGAATATGACATATTGGCATCGTATCGCAATGCCGAATAATGCGACAAGTACTAGAGTAGGTCAGAGCTAAAATAAATGAAAATAAATGTGACATCATGCACATTGCTGTATCCTAACCCGTCCCACAGCAGCAGCTTAACGCGATTCGGCGCCTGCGGCAAGCCATTTGTCTAGATACGAATCAGCGAGACTCTCGCATTTTGCACCGACATCGCTGCGAATGGTGGCAAGAAATGAGAAGTCAATGAATGACGGGGCAAGCCATAGCGGAGGGAGTTGGGAAGTAGGAGGGGAAATGAAGAGAGAGGGAGAGAGAGAGAGAGAGAGAGAGAGAGAGTTCCTAGAACTAGTGTGAAATAGATGATGTTACCTTGGGACCCCCGCACCACAATGGCCACACCCATCGCACTGTCAAACAAAGAAGGCGATAAGACGAAAAGAGACATCTATGATCATGATGGCACACGTATAAGGAGATGCATACACACTGTCGCGGTGTTGGTTGCACGTGCAGCCAGAACTAACTAAGTACCGTAGTCATGCACACGGGAAGATCCTCGGACTGGCTGACAACCACCTGAGCATCGCAAGGGGGGGGGGAGGAATGGGGAGAAACGTTTTTAGACACATGCTTTGAAATTTCCTACGATATCATCTATATAAGTTGCCCTACTGACGACTCCTCGCACGTAACATAACTTACCGATGCTTGCAGCCAAGGGTCGTCGCTATAGTTGATGAACACCACCTTCAAATGATAGAGAAGGCAACACACACACACACAAACAACCACCGTCCGTTAGCATAAACTTCAGAGTCCCACAAACTCCTGAGCAACGCTTATAACTTTTTGAGAATCTATCTTTCCAACGCTGCCCCCTTACGAACCTGAGAGCCTTTCGGCTGATCGCCGCCATATCTGGGGAAGGGGGGGGGGGGGGGGGGGATGCGAAGACAGCGGCAGCAGCAGTAGGATGTAAGGGTTTGTATATTGTCAATAAATATAATCTAATCATCAAAGCAATTCGAGAGAATATCCGCACGATCATTCACGTGTAGCGAGCCCGCTTGCTGCATATATAACGACAGCAACAGTACGGTTGGTGCCGCCATCATCATCATCATCATCATCATCATCATCATCATCTCAACCGCCCTGGCCTACGAGAACGAAAGCTCCACACCTCTGGTTGATCCCTGTCGTGTCGGGTAGGGTGCCATTGAACATGTACTCGCATTGCTGCACGAGCGCATCCAGCGTGAGCAGCGTGGACCTTGGCAATACAGTGAGGGCCTTATTTCGACTCTTCGACGTGTTTGTTGCGGGTGTTGCTTCGTGCGCAAGGCATCGGTCATTCCTCGTTGTCCTTGCTCTCATATTCGCGTCTATCTCAACCCCCCCCCGGCTCCCCCTTTCTACCGTCGATCCCGCAAACACAACATACGAACAGGCTATGCACAGAAAGAACCACCTGGCGCGATTTTCATCGGGAGCCTGAGATTTATGGGGAAAAGGAAGGAAAATGATGCGAAATAATATCAATTTTAAATTTGGGCGAGCTTACATATACACGCTCGCTCGTGATTGTAAGGATAGTGAAAGACGATGGGGCAATA
Organism: Bigelowiella natans CCMP2755; assembly: GCA_000320545.1. Lineage (NCBI taxonomy): Eukaryota > Cercozoa > Chlorarachniophyceae > Bigelowiella > Bigelowiella natans. Next base: position 19,361 of record ADNK01000712.1, on the reverse strand, counting down.
TCAATTATGACGACGATGATGATAATTATGATGATGATGATGATGACACCGTTTGTAGATATGCCAATTCCGAGCACTTCTGCCAACGCCAGGATCTATCGCCCACCTGAGTAGTTGGACAAAGGGGGGGGGGTTTAACTCGTTCCACCGTCAAATAGACAGACTTCCATTCGAGGCTATTCTCTTGTGTACGATATTCAGCAGATGTATTCGTAAGAACAAGTGCAGCTAGAAACACAGACCCCTTGGGAAGCTCCGACGACTTTGTTTTTGATGCAATCTGAGTCGTAGAAGCACCTGATGATGGCAGGACCGTTGTATAAGTCATTTCGTTGTGGGGGAGGGTGAGGTAACAAAAAGAGAGGAGAACACGAGGCATGGCTGTGCTTAGTCTCTCTAGCTCCCCCCCCCCCCCCCCACCCCCCCCCTCCCCTTTCATTATTGACCCCTTGACGAAGTCGTTGCCGTAGTGCTTAATTATCATCTCGTTCAAATTGGAGATTCGATCATCGTCTGCACATTCAAAACAGCAGCGCGGCAACAACAAGGACCAAAATCAGGGTTCATGTGCTGGAAGTAGGGTTTGCTCCCGCAGTATCGTATTCCCATTAAAATAGCGAAATGAGATGACGAGAGCATGAGGCGGGGGAAGGATCTTGCTCATGCGGCAAACACACCGCCGAAATCGCCCCCCCCCCTTTTCCCAAGTCATCTGAGCATTTTCGCCCCGATGTTGGTAATCGGGAAGCGAATGATCTCATAAAGGCGATCGCGTCTTTTTGCACATAACGTCGACGGGAGAGCATCATCAGAGACAAATGAGGGAAACTCTCGCCGTGATTGTCGTAGAAACAACCACAAGGCTGACTGCCTATATGTGAAAGTTGGACTCTTTGTTTGAAGGGGGAAGGGGGCGGGGGGGGGGGGAGGGGGAAATTCATCGGGTTCTTCCCGGAACAAGCGGCGCAACGAGCGAGTACTGTACTCCCCACCTGAAGGACTCGCAGGCAGGAGCGCTACGTGAGCGCACACCTCATCCTTGCTCCTGTCGTACGTCATTAACAACAAAGTAAAGTTGCATCATCTCGGACCTTGGAGTGGTGTTTATCCCGCCGATGTATCACTGGAATAATCGCTATCTAACGCAGCCACTTTCCTACCCGTACTGATCCATCATGGCCACCCCATCCGCGATAGCGTACATGAAGTCAGGATCGCCTGCGGTGGTTGGGAAAGAGGGGGGGGACGGAGGATGCGCGTCAGACTCTTACATCATGTACACATCTGTGTCTACGGTTTAAAAATACGAAGAAGCTAAGCTTGCACTAGCTCCAGTGCACAGGCTCGCGCTGACGGAACATGACTCAAACATACTGCTACCGTTTTGAGAGCCATTTAGATTATTCGCGTTGAACATCGCCTTGATTTCCGAACCCTGCCGTAGCACAACACGCCTCAGCACGCGCATGCTATGTCATTTTTACGATTCATCATAAAATATCATCATCATCATCATCATCACCACCACCACCACCATTCATTGTCGCACGATTTAGTGCGCATTTCGCTACACAAAGCACATGTGCACGCTATTTTATTTATCATGGTTGGAATATAGTTGCCCGCTACCCGTCCTTTCGAGAACTGACGATCGACCGCTGCGAACGCCGCAACGATGTCACTGCGACAGGAAAGAGACTTCTTACTCAGAGCTGTGCTGACCTGGAAGGAAACATAGGAGAAGAGAGAGGAGGGAGGGCGCGGAGGGGTGTAATGAACGATTCTATGATTTATAACTACCTGACCTTTTCCCCTCTACATCTAAATTAGCTTTCTTATGTGAACACAGAAAAGTCTCTCTTTCTTCCCAAACTTTGCATATAAGCACGAGTGTACACGCATACCAACATGCGCACGTAAAAAATACTTGATAGTCGAATTTCGTGAAGTTGAGAATGGCATTGACGACTCCGCTCTCACTGATGCATCCACTGACGGACTCGGGGTATCTGCCATCGAGCGCGATTTGTGATGATGATGATAATGATGGTAGGAAAGACACTTATGGAAATAAAACAAAAACCATAGATGCTATTCGCCTCTTTGTTTTCTGTGTGCAATGCATTAAGATTTAGGAATTGGGGTGTGGGAGAGCCGTGGACAACGCTCTTGTTGTTGCGAATACTTACGTGAGGCGGAACCATGCGCATGTCGCACCGCTGTAGCTACCTCCAAAAGCAAATCCGGTGCCTGCTCATCAGCCAGTAAATAGCAGCCAAGGAGGGAACGAGGAGGAGGAGGAAGAGGAAAGAGAGACAAAATCAATCACGATGGAGCAAGAAGCAAGAGAATGCATCCGAAACACCGCAGTCTCTGTTAACCTGCTTTGTACTTGGCCGTGACGTGATCCAATATCGCTTTTGTGTCAGCAAGATTTTGCTCAACGGTAAGATACTGCAAGTTTTCAAGAGAGAGGGGTTCGGACCCTGTCGGAACCTAAGTGAGTTGTTGCAAACATAAGCGTCCAAGTTGAGCACACAATACTTTCAACCTCCATTCAAAGCAGCAGAATTTGTCACACGCGAGCTCTTCCGATTGCATCGGATATCGCTTTCCACGCTCAACCGAAGCTCTCAGAGTACATACGATGGACTAGAAAAGAGAGAGAGGTTACAGTACCGATTTTCCATAGAATCGATGCTCGACTGCGAGAACGAGGGCGCTGTGCTTCGACGCCCTGAAACAAGACGAATTAGGTTAGAGTAAGATAAGAGATATCCTCAGTTGGAAAAGAGACCATTTTTGTGATTTGAACGGTCTGAAATTATCTACGAAGAGAAAATGGATAACTGTACCTCGAATCGCAGAAAGATGGCCCTGCTGCGCCCTCGCCCCCCATTTTCACAAACACAGGGGAACCTTTAGAATAGCACGTCTCGTCTACCCAGTATCGAATTCCAATCTGAGAAGGAAGGTAACGGTGCTCTTAGTTTGCCACTTGGAGTTTTTGTGGTGTTTCATTGCAAACCAGTAAAAGCTAATCGATCGACAAGGTGCATGGGTTTATACCGTTCGGTTTTGTCCGTCTTGCTTTCCAAAGTGATCGAGAGGCAACTGCAAAACCTCCTCCGTGAGGCCCTCCCTGCTTTCGAAATTCTGTTTGTGCATGAACTTGGCGTAGAGTTGCCTAACCAACAAATAAAAACAAACAAAACACAGATGTTGGTGGGGAAAACACGAAATGACTAAAGAGACTCCGTACCCTCCTCTTGCCCACTCAGGGGGGACATCCAAGGGATAGACGAAAGGAGCGAATGCTGCCAGGGCAGCCAAGGACAACACCAGCATCGTTTAATCGGAAGCTGGGCGAAGGGGGGGGGGACAGTTCGAGGCAGGGAATCTCGAGAAATGGATGACAAACCACAACCAAAATGCAGGAGGAAAAGCCAATGCGGCAAAGAATTTCATTGTCGTTTATAAGTATGCTTACATGTTCTTGTCGCGATCTGATGACGTTCTCATTCTGATGCGGTATCTCGCATAAGGGACATGTCGTTGGGCCAAAATTGGATCTTTCGTTTCCGGAAGCAGGAAAATTGCAAATGATGCTCGCATGCCAGGAACCAGGCTGTCATCTGGCTTCGCTCTGTTAAGTAGGAAGCTCCGCAACACATTGCCGACATGAGCAATCATTTGCAAATCGATTCCTCGAAAATGAATTGTTGAAGCTACGGGGGCGTCGGGCATTTTCGGTCTAAGAACTGATCAATGAAGATATTCTCTCTTCGATCTTTTCACCATCAGCATTCTGGCAAGCAGCACCTCAAACGGCACCGAAAGAGGCAGAAGCATTCTCCCCCATGCCACACTTTCTCCTATTCACCGAAATGTATGTTTGGCAATTTGGTTATTTTCGCTGTCCTCATCACACTGTTTGCCTGCTCGAGCTTTCACGACGGCGGTTTTGGCCCGAAGAACGAACATCAGCTTCCGGTGCAACAGCACAAGCTCCACGAACATCAGCAAGTTCGGTTGGCAGTTTGCATAACTGGGCAGCTCCAGCGTCTTGAACTCAAAAGCAAAATTGCACACATATTCGACCACAACAGGCGAAAAGGGCACTTGGTAAGACGAACGACACGAGAGTAGTAGCACAGGCAATAGCATCAGTAGGAGCCAGTGCTGACAGCAGAAATGAAAGTATAAGTCAGTGTGGATTTAGGAGGAACTGTTGCTTGTTAAAAATTATGCAGGGAACAACGTTAGTTCAATGCAGAAGTCAGTTGTAGTTTTTTGACGATATTTACTTTTGCTCTTTCTGCAGGTCGACGCATTCTTCGTTTTGGATCTCGATGAGACAAGACCTCCCTTTTTTACCGACTCTATCCTACAGCGATCCGGCCATATATCAACAGCAAAAACTTTCATTGCCGAAAATAAAAATGATGAGCGTCAGCAAGCTCACCATCGTGCCATCGATGGAAGCAGCGGATTCTTTTATTCGTTGTCTGAGATCGAGAAAATTGTAAAGCCCCGCGTAGACTTTCTTAAAATCGTATCGTTTTCACAACCAGAAAACCCTGTCGTTCCCGAATGGTATGAGCAGCGTCTTAGCGATCGAAAAAGTACCTTTTTTGCTTTCACATGTGCACCATTTTGAATGTTTGTTGGTCGTGTGTGTGTGTGTGTGTGTGTGTGTGTGTATATATATTGTGTGTGTGTGTTTGTGTGTGCTTATGTATATGATATATATCCATTTGACTGAGTAAATATGTTGAGTAATGCTGGGGAAAAATATATACATATATTATATATATATATATATATATATATATATACATGTGTAACCAGGGAGTATCACACTATTTTCGTCTTATAAAAGCCTTTACAATAATTTAACCTGTCAGGCAAGAAAAGGCCTGCGTACAACCCAGAGGTTTTCCTGGCAAATACTGTCGAAGCTAGTGGCGCTAACATTCATCGCGACGTTCGTGCATTTCCTGTGCTCCCGCTAAGACTGGGCTACACCACGAGAAAAGGAAAATCGTGCTTAAAAACCTTTTATAAACGATGCTACCAAAATGCTGGTTTATTATTGGAACGAGAGAAAACACACCTAGAGGTCATACAAAACAAGCAGCAACGTTTCCACAGCAATAATGGCACGAAGACGGCAGGGTCTAACGCCACTAGCTATCCCCCACCATTATGCTGAGCTAGTCTAGTGGTGAGTGCAATCACGTACGTTGCCTAGTTGCGTGAGATTGCTAGATATTGGCAGCAAGCTAAAATATGCAGTGCATTTATGTGCCACCTTATTAGACGCTGATTGATGAATGATCAGTCTAGTATAGTCAACGTTGTATTATCTTTATTACAAATATAGACATGTATTTATATGCTGGTTTGCTCGCTAGTATGGTAGTATGGCTAGCTAGCTAGTTTTTTTCTACAGCAACTAGCCAGCTCACATGTTCACAATTGGACAAGCTAGCAAGGCTAGCTAGCTAGAAGGCACGCAATCACTCGCACACAGAGAAAGCCATGTGCACCCGAATAGACTCATTTGGCTAGTTGCGCGTGCATCGCAATGGCATGCGTAGTTGCTCCGAATCGTTGCAAGCTGGCGCATACTAGCACAGCATTCATTCATGAATTTAGACGCAACTTGGATCTTGCACATCGCATCTAATCATCACAATGCAACTTCGACCTAGCCTATGTGCATTATCGGGACACAAATTGCACTGCGAGCGGTTGAAGTCAAGGGATTACCGCCGGCGCTGATTCTCACAAGGCAGCAACCTCGGAATTTCCTGATCTGTACGAGCTAGCACTTTCTTCCTAGAGCATACTCTGAAGTGCTTTTCATACGCTCGGATGAAATCTTTTCGCTTGAAGACTTTTTCGTGTGTAGTTTGAATCGTACTCCGATATTGGCTTCCAGAACCTCCCGTCCTGGTCAAACGCGTACGGTCTCATTTTTTTCCACCATGGCACCTGCGCAATTTGAACAAAATCTGATCGCAATTTGTACCATCTTCGTCCACACGAGCGCGCAGGCAAAAAAGGAAGATACCAACGCAATGCATATAATATATATATATATATATATATATATATATGCATATCATGTATTTACATTTTTACTTCACTATAAGCAATATTGTCTTTGTTATCGTCATTTTCAACCCCTTTCCAATACACCCATCCTTCCTATTCGTAACAAAACGCTTGGGAGCGACGGTTGTTCCTCTTCATCTTCTTATTCGTTCTCCGAGCATATCCGATCGTACTAAAAAAATGGGGGCCTCACCTTCTTCCTTTGGGGGAAAAGATGCTTTGCGCGATTACGCAGTTTTGGCTTCGTCTCGTGTGAGAGAAGAGCCACTTTCCTGCACATATATCAACAACAACAACAACAACAGCCAACACGGTTAATAAAACAGCAAAAACACACAATAACACCAGATGTGTGCGTGCGTGTGAATGTCGTGATCAGAACGAGAGGGGATAGGGGAAAACCATGATGACACGTCATTTCGGAGAGGAATGGTGGCCACACAGCTTGTGTCTTTAATGTCTTCCTCATCTGACCTCTCGTGCTTCTCTTTGATTGGGCTGCTCTTCTCCTTCTCTTCTGCGCTGAGTTTTGAGGGCGCAGCAACCTCCAGCAGCGCGAAGGTCTTACCCAAAAGCTTTGCTGGAGACGATTTTGGCCGAAGGTTGCCGCCCAGCGTGTCTTCAGAGGAACAAGTGAAAACACGAACCGTGAGAAGAATTCCCTACATCATCAAAAACGATTTTTCTATGTTTCATTCTCTTACCGTCGTTGTCCTTGGCTTCAGCGTCGCCATCATCATCGTCATCACCATCCTTCTCTCTATTCTCTTCTTCAGTACTTATATCCGCAGATTTCTGATGGGGGCTGGCAGGGACATCTAATGGGGGGACGATAGGGAGGCGCAGTTTCACACCTTCTTCCTCATCGTCAGTACCCTCGTCGCTTGAATGGTCTTTCTCTTCTTTTTTGTTTTCGTCGGAGGTTGCGACGTTCAGATCTTCGCTTGAAAGCTCCCCTCCCTTCCCTCGGCCTGGGGACTTTGCAGCCTTTGGCACTGGGGGAGAGGGGCCGCCATCGGTGTGGGAATGTTTCTTCTCTGGTTATATTAAGACGCATATAGAGAGCCATCAGCTTCAAATGTGAATTGTAGCGATCCCCACAGACACACGCACAAGAATATACTTTACTACAATATATATATATATATATATATATATATATATATATATATATGTGTGTGTGTGTGTGTGTGTGTGTGCGTGTGTTTATATTAACTAAATCATATTAGTGCACGAGCACATCCTCATGAAATACTAATATCTACCATGAGGTGCTTTGCCCGCTGTTTCCCGCTTGTTCGCTTTGATGACAACACCAGCTGAGATGGTTCCATCGTCCCTCGAGTGAGTGGTATTCCCTCCTCCATCGATGAATACCTATAGGAGGAGGAGGAGGGGCCACAAGCCAACACACCCACATATACAGACAAACAAAAATATAAGTACCATATTAATGTATTAATTTACACACACACACACACACACACATATATATATATATATATATATATATATATATATATATGTATTCAACCGGTGCAGTAGCTGGAGGATTTGACTGCTGGGCTGGCTTCAGAGTGCTACTTCGTTTCTTTGTGCCGAGCCTCTTATCAGCGCCATGCTTTTGGTCTTCGTTCGTAGAGGGATGTGCTGCCAAAAGAGACGCAACCATGATCAAAGATGCACGTAGCAGCTCGATGCTACTTCTCGTGCATGCGACTATTTTCTAACTTTGTTTGAAAGGTTTGCAACAGCTTCCTCCCCACCCATCCAGGTTTTCTCATATATCAGCCTCTCGCTTTCCCAACACCTGTGTTCCCCCCGCCGTCGATGAAGAGTGGCGCTGTTGCAGGAGGTATAGGGGACATTACGTGCCTCGCATGGGCATCAAGTCCGATCGAGGCCGCTTTCTTATCCCCCCCCTTCGCGTCCTTTCCCGCACTTTCCGGTTTGGAATCATCGGAGGGGGATTTGGCGCATTCCTTTTTTTCCTGAAACATTATTTGCGTTTGCAACTGCTGACAACCACTTCAAATTAAAAAGGCAAACATCCCTCGAACCATTTATCTTCACCGTGGTTACCCCCCCCCCCCCCCCACCCCCCCTCCTCATCCTCCTTCTCTCACCTCTTCGTCGACTTCGTTGATGATCGAGGAGATCCGCTTCCACTGCTCACGAGAGACCATCGAGAAAGTCTGCCTTCTTCGTCTGGCTGATAGCTTATTACCAGTTCTTCCCCCTTTGCCTTTTTCCGATTTCTTCGCATTCGCAGACTGTATTCGTTTTGCGGGACGGCGTTTCTCCGTTTTAACGAACGAAAGCCCGTTCGGAAGCCCGTCTTCTGGAGACAGCGGCGCAACCCGAACCACCCTTAAATAGCCTGGAACTTCTCCATGATCGGGCGTGTGCAGTGCCTTGGCGACTGGCTGGTCATCAATGGTTGGCCACGCATCGAGAGGGTTCTTAATATTCCTTTCGCGTAGCCTTCTTGCAGAGTCGCTGCGTGCTGGTCGCAATGCCCGGTGTTTAGGTTTGGCATTCAAGCAGGGGCCAGGAAGACTGAACTTCAGTTTCTTCCTCGCCCCGACGCCATCTTTCGAAGCTGCGAGAATGAATACATTGACTTGTGTGTGTATGTGTGACAGTAGCGAGCGTTGATGAGATGGAGGGAGGGCTGTTGACTACCAACAAAGGACTTCGCGCGTCACCCACTCCACAGGGGGAAAATACAGAACAATAACATGGAAGAAGAATGTAAGGACCACCTCGATTCTTGCTTTTTTTCGTATTGATGTAGTCAGAGTTTCCGGAGAGTTCGTGGTCCAGTGCCTGCCTTAGCAGGGATGGGCGCTTCTGAGACCCCCACATGTTACAAGAAGTCGGATCTAAGTAAAATAAGTGTCAGTTGTGTCGTTGGGATCACATGTCGATCGATGGGATTGAAAAAGAATGGAAAAATTAACCATACTGCACTAAGACTCGACGTAGATGATAAGAACTTTATTTAGAAGCTTTGAGCTTGCAAAATTTCAACAAAGGCGAAGCCATAGATGATACTAGCAAGCACGTGCGATAGGGACGATGATGGAGAAACTTCGAACTGCTCAAAGATTCTTGATCGAGTGGGATTGCACTCGACCGAACAAATCATCATTCTATGTTAATTTACATGCTAAGGAGTTCCGTCACTTAGGAGAGGGGGGGCTCGTGAACGTGTGAAGTTTGTAAATTCAGATTAAAGGAATTCTATCAAAAGTCGCCATTATATCATATCGCCTTGATTTTAGATCATTTTTGCATTTTAATGTTTATTACAACTAATTTCTGGGGTAGTTAGCTTTAGTTCTTTCTAATCCGAACGAGAAAAATAGAAATAAAGAACCAATTATATCATAAACTAAAAAAATTAACTATTAAGATTAAAAATATTAATATATATTATTAATATCGTATCGCACTCATTTCCTCAAAAGTATACATAAATATACTTAATTTTTATGTCTATTCCTTTACTAACCTCAACCTCAGTCAACCAAATCGAACCGTTGAAATTCATTTGTCCAAAACGTTGAATTTTTTGAAGTAGTACCAATCAGAATTCTTGACATGCGACTCATAATTTTTATTGTCGCATAATTTCCATTTCATTACAAATTGTACAATTGAAATCGGCCAGGATTTATTTAGATGCGATACAAAACAGAGATTGTCGCTGTATCTTTTTTGGGGGTCAACATGAGGATGATTATCCTCAGACTGAGACTCGAGATAGTCAAAAAATAACGCGTAATACATGTTAAACATATATTGAAATATTTCGACAAAGCAAAAAACAAGAGAAAGTACTACATCTTTCTAATATTCATGATAGGTAGATAATTCATGGTGTAAAAATTGCCTATAATTTCAGAATTTTGCAGACGAAAGGACTCCCGCTCCCGAAACCCATCGATCGCCGCTCTCGTCTCCTAGTCGGCTAAGCCAAATTGTTCCGCCAGGGCGGGGGCGGCGGAATAATGGCAGCAACAACGAACTGCCCCACTGGTGACATGAACGCCCAACTGGAGGCCATGCATGAAAAGCTGAAAACCGCGGCTAGGATAGGAAAGGTTTGTACTGAGAGAAAGATGTAGAGCCAAAAATGGCTACGCGCTGAGATTTAAACTCTCCGACCATTCATTGAAATCAATTTGCTATTTCTAAGACCTTAGCGGAGAGGAATCTGAAGTTAGAGAGGGCTGTTGGCGTTCTAAATGCGAAGCTACAAGCAACCCGAGTCTCGCCAAGGAAGAGGTGTTTTTCTCCTTCCACCAAGTCACTTTATCGCCGGCTGACCGACTGATCCAAGCCAGCATGACAACCTTCTGCCCGATATACGTTCTAATATAATTTAACTTCGGGAAGAGATACCAGAGAATGCTGGAGATTGAATGGCATTTTGGTTGCTTTCTCGTCTTGTACGTAGGTCCCCGTACTCTCCGTCCGATAATTTGTCCATAGAAAATCGCCTGCGGAGGGAACGGGATATCTGGATTCAACGCGCACGACAAACCGAGTCGGAGATGAGGTCTAGGCAAGTGGAGGTATGCTGTCGATCGTATGAACAATGCCGTTATTCCTTCCTCAGTTGTCAACCAATTCACACTTTAGCTGGGGAAATAAAAGACGATGACCACTTCCCATCCCAAATAACCTTGAATAGTTATAATTGCAATAATATGGATCTATAAAAGCATATTTTTTCGATTACGTAACATGCTCTGATCTGGCGTGGTAACAGGATGCTCGGCGATTCGGCGATATTGTCAGTAAGATCCGCCAAAAGCTAGAACAGGCCAAATCGGTGGGTCTTCTCATCGTACGTCGCATGTATCTATGAATTTGCATTGGACGCTTGTAAAGTTCTCAAGCCCTTTTCCGTCACCTTCCCCATTTCAAAATTGAGGATGCATGAATATTTGTTTATTCGCATGCTGCAATCGCCACTAGGAACGTGTTATGCTAATCCAGCGGATATCCACCCCGACGAAACTCGCCGAAGCAGCTTTGAGGGCTTCATCAAAAAGCAACGCCCCCCCACGCTTGTCGCCGTATGCCTCGACTTCGATGACACCTCAATTTCCCCACACACCTTCCCTAACACCCAACGCAAATAAGCTCCTCATGGCCCCGTCGCCGTCTCCGATTGCCACGACGCTGGAGCCGAGTTCTAGGACTAGTAAGAGGGGGGGATACCGCTCAACAAGTGCAGGTAGAGAGTGATTGACATCAGCACAGGCGCACTGCTGCAAAACACTACTCAAGGATGCAAACACACGACACACACACACACACGTATGCATAATTTGTGTCGTTGAGTATACGATGTTGATTGTTTGGACAGCGGATCTTCATCGACGCTTTGATGAAAACCATGCGAATAGCTTCAGAACCGCCCCTGCAGGAGCGCTAGATCTAAGCTTAGAAGACAGGCAACGTCCTCCTGATGATGACCCCTCTTCGCAACGATCAAAGCTGACCGGCCCCATTCGCTCGGCTGGGGGGCGGCCTGGGAGGGGGGTGGCAGAAACGACGCCCCGAGAAGAGCAAGACGAGAAAGAGCAGGAAGCAAAGCGAAAGGTGAGCATCCTGTAATTGAGAAACAACACCAACCACAAAAATGAGGTCAATCAAATGTACCATCCAAGTAGCTATAGATTTGGAATGTTTTGTTATGCTTTCACGCGCCTCTAACCTCTTACCTGGCATCTCAGCGCACGTATCTGGGTCTGCAGCAAACGATATCGATTAAGAATGCCGAAGCTGCCGAGTGGAAGGCAAAGTACCTCAATGCATGCGAGCAGCTTCGCCGCTCGGAGAACGATGGGTTGGCAGGAGCAGGGGCAGGCGAGGAGAGGCCAGCAATGCAGCGCCAGCAGAAGAAAGAGAAGAAGGGGAGTCGCCATTCTCCTTCTTCTTCTTCCGACTTCTCTCGAAACCCAGAATGCCAGAGCTCAGTGACGCGTGCAGCCCTTGAAAAAGAGCGGGTTCGGTTGACACAAGAATTCGACCGTGCTGCTGCTGAAAAGGCGGAGGAGCACTCTCGTGAGGTCTGCGTTCTCAGGGAGGAATTGGCCCGACTGCGCTACGAATCCAACGCGCGAGAGACGAACAGCACGGCAACGATCGGCGAAAAAGACGCCAAGATCGAAGGGCTGAGGGCGCAACTCACAAAGCAGGGTGCAGACTATTCACAGCGGATTCGCGAAGTGGAAGGAGAGAAGGCCCAAGCTGTGGAAGACCTCCGGAGACGTGAAGAGAACGAAACGAAGCTCGTCGCCGACGCTTTGGACGAGGTTGTTGTTTACACGTTTATAACCACGCAATTGGATGGTGCTGCTGCAGTTAAAATTCGCTTAGAAGACTTGTGTGTACGCATTGGAGAAGTTATCTCCTCTCCTCAATCCTCCCCAATCGTAGGAGCGGCGACGAATGGCGGTCGTACTGAAGGAAAGTGAGAGGGCTTCGGAAGAGCTAAAGACCCGCTTGGGGAACTACGAGAAGGAGGTTGTTGTTTTCCAAGTTCTGAGTATTCTGTTGTTGCACACGATCGCCACCTTGTTCCACCGACATCATCCCTCAATTGCTAGGAACAAGGGAGAAGGGAAAGAGCAGCGCAGGCAATGAGGGAGAGAGAGAAGGAAGCAGAGGAGCTCAGAGAGCGGGTAGCCCACTATCAGAACCAGGTCCTTCGCTTGTTTTTGCTTTTGAGAATGCCAGTGTAAACACACGCAGACACACACACACACACACACACACACACACAAACACGCGCGCGCACACGCATAGAGAAAGAGAGAGATATAGAGAGAGAGATAGAGAGAGAGAGAGAGAGAGAGAGAGAGAGAATATGCGTTAGCAGATGCAGGCATGATATTGTGTGTACGTTTGGGCGCTTGATTCCCTTTCAATTCGACCTCTGATAACCTGTGTATTTATGGAAACGGGACTAGCTCGCTAACGCACGCGAGCGCATAGCTGCTGTGTGTGCGGCGTACAAGAAGAAGATGCGTGCAAAGCGCTCTCGCATAGGAGGTAAACCGTTCAGTATTTGCTACATACCCCTCCCCTCCTCTCTGCCTCTTTAACGATGCCAAATTTCTCCTTGCTGAAACGGACAACATAACCACGCCCTCTTCCAGATGTGAAAAGTCCTGTCATCAAGAGAGGGGGAAAACGAGAGGATGTGGAAGTTTCGTATGAACGAGCGAATATGTTACCCGAGGGTGTGAGCATAGAGGCTCCTTCGCCAGAGGAAAGCCGCTCTAATGCAGAAACTTCTAGTATCTTGTTTCCTGGAAGAGAGGTGAGAGTGCTTGCTACAAATCCGCCTGCAAGATATGTTTTACGTTCTGTATGCTTTGCGCACTGATGGGAATGGAAGTGGGGGTTCTGGAGAAAGAGGCAGAAATGAAAGAAGAAACGCAATGATGATAATAATAATAGTAAAAATGGCGATGATGACGATATATATGATGCCATACCTTTAAAAACATGTGATTTATATTATTAACACAACCACGGAAGCCTGACACAAAACCATGCAACCGCAAGCTAAATCGTTGCACATCATAAGCATCATCACTGTCAGGCTTGCGAAAGTAGCTCCGATGATGAAGAAGAAAAAGAAGAGATATATGCAGGAGAGGACAAAGGAAAGGGGGAAGGAGAGGAGGATCCTAAAAGCCATACGCAAAGCCTAACTCAAGTTCAAATTGATAATCTGAGTGCAAGCGCGATTGTACCGGACCAAGAAGAAAGAGACGACGATGCAAAGGCGACAGAAAATCTCCCAAATTCATTGGAAGTTTCCCTAGGAACAAGTTACAATCCAGCAGTCGCCGCGCGGCTCGCAACCGCCCCGTTACGCGAAGAAATGAGTGAATTGGAAGACGAGCTGTCTCGGTTGAAGACACGCCTTGACTCCGAAATGCATGCCAGACAAGAGGCCGAGGCACGTGAAGAAAAGCTACGAGGTGAGAAAGGATTTTGCTGTTTTCCCCAAATACTGCTGACGATTACCATGCGAGAAAGGGATGAACCGATTAAGTATAAATCGAGTTGTTTTTTCCCCATATTCCCCCTGTCCCCCCCCCTCTCCCCCCCTTCCCTTCTTTTTCTATGCGCGTGTGCTTATGTTCTGTTTGCGGCTTTGACTGTGTCCATGCTCTCAATGTCTCCTCTTCTATCCCTCGAATTTCCAAATAGAAACAACAATTAAGAGTTATTCGGATCTGGAAGAAAAAAAGAAAAAGGCGGCATCAACAATCCATAGCCTGGAAGCAGCTCTTGCTTCTTCCAACCAAGCAAGGGAAAAAGCAGTTTCGGAGCTGGAGGCCAAGTTAGCAGCACGATTAGAGCAGCACTCAGAGGATCTTCGCAAGAACACGGAAAGCGCCAATGCTCTTCACTCTCGGAAGGAAGCAGAGATCCGCGAGATCGCCGAGAAAGAGCAGCATCGGCTGAAGAAGGAGCTAGCCCGTGCTGCTGAAGAGGCAGTCACGAAAGCTCGTGAGGTTCAACTCATGAAAGAGGAGTTGTCTGGTCTGCGACAGGAATTTGCCGCGCAGAAGGCAGAAAGCGCGGTCATTGATCGAGAAAAGGATGGGAAGATACACGACCTTGAGACGGCGCTTGCTGCTTCGGAACAAGCAAAGGAACAGGTAATTGTAGACTTTGAGGGGAAATTAGCAGCGCGACTAGAACAGCACTCGGAGGATCTTCGCAAGACCGCTGAGAGCGCCAATGCTCTTCGCTCTCAGAAGGTAGCAGCGATGCGCGAGCTCTCTCAGAAAGAGAAGCATCGGCTGAAGGAGGAACTAGATCGTGCTGTGACGGCCTCGAGGGAGAAAGTCATTGCAATATGCCAAGAAAAAGACGCTAAGATCGACGAGCTCAACGCCCAGCTCAACGAGCAGGCCGCTGATTACAGCGAGCGGATTCGCGCACTGGAAGCAGAGAAGGATCAGGCAAAACGGGAGCAGGGAACAATGAAGCAACAATTTGAAAGTCAGACAGCGGAAGACAAGGCGAGTCACGTACGGATGAAGAGGCTCGAGGGCGAGGCCAATGCCCTCATCGGCGCGAAGGAGGCGGAGATACAGGCGCTCAAGGCTCAGGCGCAGGAGAGGGAAGCGACCGTCCGCAAGCTCGAGTCCAAGCTACTGGAGAAGGGCCAGCTCATTGTTGAGAAAGAAAAAATGCTCTTCAAGGGCAAGGAGAAGCTCAGAGAGCTAAGCGATTGCATGAACGAAACCGTCACGCAGCTCAAAAGCCAATTGGCCGCGCAGCGAGTTGGTACCGCTGCTCTCCACACCGCAAATGACGCCAAGATCCTCGAGCTCAATGATCGGCTCTCCCGACAGGCTGACGCTAACCGGGCAAAGACCCGCGCGCTTGTGGCCGAAAAGCAGCGGTGGCAGCGCAAAACGGCAGGCGACATGGAGGTCACGTTGGCACGCCAAGCGGAGAATGAGCGCGAGCTGCAAAAGAGTGCGCAGGCAATCGAGAGCGCGCTACGGGCGGAAATCAGAGAAAAAGACTCCAAGATTCATGAGCTCGTTCTGAAAGCGCAGGGAAGGGAGCTCGAGCATCGTCGCATTCTGGAGGCACAAATCGCCGGGAAGGATGGGGAGATCCGGAAGATGCAATCGAGCGTTGCGAAGAAGGAGGGGCAGATCAAGGAAGTCTCCGCCAGAGTTGGAGTGGTGACTAAAGCTCTGGAGAGCGAGATCGCCGAGCTCACGGCACGTGCGACTAGACGGGATGCTGGTGTAAAACAGCAGATCCAGGTCTCCCTTTTATAAATACTGCACACACTATCATCACACACTTTTGGCGAGACAACAGAGGAATGAATAGCAACGTATTCGCACCAATAGACTTGCACACACACACACACACACACATCACAGAGACGTAGTAAACCTTGTTTAGTCATTAAACAACGTGAATAAAGCCTTCGCTTCTAAGCTCGCATCCTCCTTCTCAACGATGATTCTTTGTCTCAGAGGGCACGTCAGGCGACCATGGCAACCATTGAGAGCCTCCTCAAAGACTTACATCAATCAAATTCAAGGCGTATAGCAGCCAAAATCCAAGGGGAAAATGCCCTCCGCCGAGCCCAGTACCTCGACGATGCACTTAAACATGCAGTAGAGGAGAATTGCTTACTTAAAACCGAAAACGAGTCTCTGAAACCGGTGGCGAGGGGTGAGAGCAAGGAGATAACCGCAGTTCATGCCGCTGTGGGCACGAGTGATGATTCTTCCTTTTCCCTTTCGTCTTCTACACGCACGCAACTCGAGGCGCAGGTCCGCGCACTTACCAAGCGCCTTGAGGAGCTGAGTAGTGGACGAGCTCCCTTGCGACACGCTGCAAGAAGCAAAAAAGTGGCGTTTGTTAACGAGGAGAAGGAGGAGGGAAGGGGGGGGAGCGCAATGGATAAAGCGCTCAGGGCAAAGATGCTAGGGACGATCGAATGCCTGCTGACTGATGTGAGGCACCTAGAGTCTCGGCGTGTTGCGGCTAACATCAGGGCAGAAAATGCGAGGCGGCAGGTCAAGATAATGGAAGAGCAGGCCAAAAATAGGTGCGGCTTTCACCGCTCGCGGGTGCCATATGCGTGCGGACACTAGAGCGATTTATTGATGAGTATATATATATATATATATATATATATATATATATATATATATGTGTGTGTGTGTGTGTGTGTGTATTACATACCTGGACTGCTCGTTAGGACGGAGGAGGTTGAAGTATTGGAAAACGAAGTGGATGTTCTCCATGCGAGGTGCGATACCCAGGAAGGGCAAATTCGGACAGTGAGGCAAACAGCAGGTGCGGGTGCACAGACGTGCTGGCTCTTTCACACACAGAACCACACGACCATAATACACATGTGTATGGTTTTATACCGACAACCATAGAGTGCTGATGGGGGTTTGAATGCGCTTTACAGTTGCGCGGCTCCGGAGGATATCCATCGATTTGGAGTCGGAGGTGCGTCATTTCATGGCGAACCATCGAGCTGCTCAACGCCCCGCTAATGGTAGGATCGAGAGGCCTCTCGTGAGGCATCGTGTGCGAGAGTATGGTTTCTGAAAAGCGTCACACTCAGAACCTTATACCTGTGAATCAAACGATCGGAAGAGAAGGAAGAATTGCGGCTAGTGATTGCCGAATGAAGAAAAGTCTATGGATTTGACAGAATGCGATATATATAATGATCCTCTAAATCAGTATTCAAGAACGATTTTGATTTGTCTATATAATATATATATATATATATATATATATATATATATATATAGCGACAATCAAATATCGAATACACACCTGAGATTATGATTCCATTCCAGCCGCTCGAAGGCTGCCTCAAGACTCAATCAATCTGTGCTCGGAACAACTGCGCGACCACCCTCGACGTCATCTTCCCACGAATAAAAAGAACGACTCGCACACCCGCAACACTCCCAATCAACTGAGCTTCACCCTGACGGTAGCAGTCATAAGTCGTGAGAAAGAGGCCTTTTCTCAGCGCCGATGCCATGCAAAGATACAGCGAAGAGAGGGGAGGAAACTGTGTACTTTTTGTTCTGGCCTCTGCCGTTTTGAGGACGCAACCTCCGTATTGTTAATACCGAATATACCCTAGAGTTTGTGGACTAGTGATTGTGTCCATCAACTGCCTCTAGCACGATTACTACATTCTTCTGCTACTACTTCACGAATACTACTACTACTACTACTACTACTACTACTACTATTACTCCTCTAAATTCTGCCAATACAACGCGGCTGTGAATGCGAAGATGGTGACAGCAGCTGTTATTGCCTTTTTCAGGTCCCACAAGAAACCGGACATGACGTTGAGAGAGACTACTCTTTCGCATCGATGAAAGACAGTGAGGTAGGAGCTGCTGCTGCACATTCAATGTGAGGGGGTGGGGGAGACGATGGGACAGCATCTGCTATCGCTACATCGTGCGCGACGCATTTTGATGTTTCCAGTGTGCGTGTAAGTAGTACTAAAATTAGCGGTGGTAGTTGGTAGCAGTAGATATGCTACTGGCTTCCTCTTTCCTCATATCTAACGATTACAACGCTTGTGTTGTGGGGCAGAAACTTTGCCTCGCAGACGACTCGGGCTTGAACGAGGACCTCCGCCGGCGCAATAAGGCGTCTCTTGATTGCAGCGCATCTTCGAGTGAGGAGAGGGTTGAGGAAGTCATTAACATGGCCACCGGTCATTATTTACACATCAGCATTTATTCGGCAGCACGACGCATGCGCCTGCAGGAGGGTTGGAGGGGGGGGGGGGGGAGATCGATGATGAGATCAATCTCGCGATCGACGGGGAGATGGAAGAAATATACGACAGCCTTGAGCACATCTCCAAAAACCTCTCGGTACATCTCGACGATATCTCTGAGATCTTCAACGGCGACAGTGACGACGACCTCTCGTCCCCAGAGCACAAGGGCGGAGAGAGCAGCAAGGCTCGTAGTCTTGGCGAGGCAGCCCCAGCTCCCCATCCTGCAAATGCCCGCGAGGTAGCTGAAGCGACGGCTACTATTCAGGCCTTCGCCTTGTCGGTTTTGGCTCCGAGGGCTCTCCGAAAGCGCGCCCAAAAACGGGCTCGCAAAAGGAACACGATACGGGAGATAGTAACATGCGAGAGAGGTGAGCAGCTGGTGTAGATCGTTGTCACATGTTATCTATCTGATGGTCCTTGCTGACGCTCCTGGAGTGGTAGTTGATTGGTTCTGTTTTCCCCGGATGATGATATGCCTATGAACAGTGTATGTTCACAACCTGAGGACATTGCGCGATGTGTACCAACGGCCGCTGAAAGAGCTGGCGAGAAAACGGGTTAAACATAAAAACGTCGATATTTATATATATATATATATATATATATATATAAATATCATGATGCAATTGTGTGTATGTGTGTGTGTGTGTGTGTGTGTGTGTGTGTGTGGGGACCATTACCGCTATTCCTTTGCTTTAGGGTTGGGACCACGGTGATATTTAGAAGATTTCAGCTATCTTCCGTAGTTATTTCTCGCCCTAAAATGAAATCTGCATTTTCCTCGTTTCCTTCTGTGTAAACTAGAAGAAAAAGTTCTTCTTGCTGATTCGTAACACGGTGCTGAGTCCGCTGTTAATACCGCGGCACGTGCGGAGATTTC
>ADNK01000716.1:0-21474 GCA_000320545.1 Bigelowiella natans CCMP2755 | reverse complement strand
ATACTACCGGAATTATTAAATATGAATATAATGATGACAATGATGATGGTTATTGCTTCGGAGATCGCTTATGCACGTCCCATGGGTATGAAGCTCTCGATTCACCCAACTTCCATGTCGTGTAGTGGATGTTATTGCTCCATCATCATCATCATCATCATCGTCATCATCATCGCCATCGTCATCGTCATCATCGTCATCATCATCATCATCGTCATCGTCATCGTCATCATCATCGTCATCGTCGTTTTGTCCCCCACATACCGTTTTATTGTAGCACACTTCGTTTCCGTAGTAGTCTTCCATCAGCTCTACATGCGACTCTGCGTGGGGACCGATCACTGCCACCTTGATGCCCTTCTTCAAGGGAAGGATCTTGATGATATCGATGATGACGATGACGATGATGATGATGATGATGATAACAAACAACAACAACAACAACAAACAAACAAACAAACAACACCGCAGTATGAGCGACAACTCGGTCGGGCCTTCAAAATATAGTATTGCGTCTCGTATATGCCGTTCTCATTCCGTGTAATTTCCCCCACGCACAATATCTGCCCTGCCCCCCCCCCGTCCCAACGAAAGATGATTGAACATGATCTTACCCCGTCGTTCTTGAGCAGCACCATTCCCTGCAGTGCGGCCTCCAGACTCAACGCTTGGTGTTCTTTTGCGCCAAGTTTCTCGGCGGGGATGGACGTCCACGACACCTTTTTTCGCATTCGTTGCGTGTTGTTTTTGATTTGTTTTTTGGGTGTTCATAGATATGCTGCCGATGGCAGCGATGATGGTAACAACGGTGATAATGACAATGACTCGAATTACGAGGACTCACTCCCCTCGAATCAATCATATGCGAAAACACAATCGTCGCCACTTGAGCTACGGCGCCAGATCCACCTCTAAATAGTACTCCTACTGGGCACGGTATCCCCTCCCCACTCACATCCTTGCCATCACCTTTTTAGGGTCATCGAAGAGGCCTACTCGAAACCTCTGCACAAGGGTGCGTCGTGCCGCCGCGCGAAGGGTTGATGCCTTGAGCACGCCTGGGGAGGGGGGGCGAGGTGCAAGGAGAGGTAATGTTAAATTGCAATCCGCGGTATGTATACACGGTTTGCGTGTTGTGTGTGCGCCATTCTACGAACGGGATCGGATAAATGCGGTTTCTGTATCGTTTTCGGCGGCGGCGACGGCGTTCCTAGGTGCTTTACCGTGCTCGATGGCGTTCTTAGCATTTCTTACGATTATCGTACTTCCCGCCTCTATATCCGTCCCGTTCTCTAAGACGCGAGTCTGATAGACACCAGCATCATCAGCCCTCTCTCTTCACGATGTCGTAACTGCATGATGTTTTTGTCGTCGTCCCTTCTCTCTCTCTCTCTCTCTCTCTCTCTCTCTCTCTCTTCATACGGGTATGGGGGTTGTGTCGTCGTCGCTCTTCTTAGACTGGGCTATGCTTTTGATGATGCATGCTGTGTGTTCGAATTCACCACTGGCATACATCAACGCCGACACATCTTACCAAGGCAACTTCATCGGGCGCCCAGAACCTGGGAGAGAACGGATGGATCAGCGTATAATAGCCCGGCACGCGTGCATGTGGAGGCAGAGAGAGGGAGGGTGGAAGGGGGGGGGGGGGGGGGAGGGGGGATTTCAAGTCATGGCGAAATGATAATCGATCAGGATGAGAGTGCCAACGCAAGAAGGCTTGTGCTTTCTTCGCCTATACCAAGGAAGCTTCGTGACGTCGCGGATCGCGCCGCAATCGGACATGGTGAGCGCATCCGGCTGCCCCCATGTTTTCCGCATCAAGTCCGTCAGGAACTTCGATGCGCAGTTTGGCGTGCCGTTGATGCCTGTAGAGCGCACAGTGTAAGGTCGTGACGAAGTGTGCTGGATAATGGCTGCTGCTGCTGCTGCTGCTGCTGCTGCTGCTGCTGTGTGTGTGTGTGTGTGTGTGTGTGTGTGTGGATGTCGTCTACGCGCAATGCGTGTATAGTTGTACTGCGACTCTGACCGTTGTAAGAGCACATAACGCCGCTCGCGTTTGCCTTCTTGAACGTGCGTTCATAGTGGGGTAGATATCTGCCAATTATACAGTAATATATATATATATATATATATATATATATATATATCTGTTTGTGTTTATGTACTTATTCACATGTATTATACATTTCTGTCGCTCTATCCCATTAGCGTCAAATTGTATGATTAAGGAGTCAGTTTCAAGTACGTGTCGTATAGGTCGAAGGTAGAAATGACAGCATTCGAATGCTGGCGCTGGAACTCCCGTGAATATCTGATGGATTGTTCGCCAAGAATGTGTCAAGACAGTCATTGAAACACTGTAGAGAGAGAGAGAGAGAGAGAGAGAGAGAGAGAGAGAGAGAAGAGAGGGAGAGGAGATACGCGATGTAAAATTCAGTTAATGATGAAACAGATCCCCTCCGTCCGTGTTGTGTTTTATCATTACGCAGTGAAGTGCTTGAGGTAGCTGTTCATTTTGTGGTATCCATTCTCATCAACCTACAACATTATTTCAATTAATCATCCCAAAATGTCTATTCTAAAACGTAAAGTTATACACGCATAGCTATTTCCTTTACAATAGCGTGCTGGTATGCATTATCATCATCATCATTGGCATCAACATCATCATCATCATCGATAACCTGCTGCATGCCCTTGACGTACTCTGCCGCGTACGCACCATTGAGGAAGGGATCTTCCCCTGGAAGCTCGCTCGCTCTTCCAAACCTAGGGTCGCGGAGAATGTTGATGTTTGGGCCTGATAGATAAGGAGGAAAGAAGCACTCTATAAAGCTGGTCTTCGGTGACTCCATACACCCGGAGGCGAGAATGTGAAATAATGCTCTCACCAAAACCAGAGAGCCCAGAGGGGAGCGTTCCCCTATCAATGTAGCCGCCATTATTCGAAAGCGCTCGCATCTCCGTACTAATTACGTCTCCCTTTGCGCGCCAAAGGGATCGATTGAAGGAGGCCGCCATGGCCATTGGGCTTGGAAATCTGGAGGGATAAGGAGGCACGGAGATGGGAAGAGCGATGAGCAAATCTACTGATTCGAAGAAGCCTTTATCTCACTCATAAAGGCTGCACTCATGAAGGCTGCATGAAAGGGACAGTGCCTCAACAAGCACAAATGGTTGGTTATGATTTCTACATTGTCGCGCATTTGCCATCGCCAAGGCATACAGAATGGACCCCAGAGTTAGTCTCCATTAGCCACGTGTATCGTGGGAGGCCAATTCTCGACACGTTTCTGTGTGTTGTATGTGTGTATAATCAATGAGAGCACGGACGATTCCTAGGACCCAATGGAGGAGAATTCACATGCGATCCACCATCAAATATGTGCATTTAAGAAGGTCGCTCGTTTACATACCCGCTGGGCATGTTGCAGTTGAGCGTGCTGTTGTCATTGCTGAGGAGAAGAACCTATTCGCAATGAGGCGATTAAAAAGCATATTAGTTTTCAAATAGAAACAAGCAGGAGGTTGTTTCAACCCCCTTCCGCCCGAAATCACCCGAAGAACGCATGACTACCTGTTCCTGGATTGACATGTCGTCGAGAAGGAGCTCAATCCGCTCGTTAAACGATAGCGATTCGTTGCAGTAAGGTCGACTCTTCGCTTCTGGCGTCATGCAGCCTTGGTAATTAGGCAATGCCAGCGTTGATCTGGCGAGCATGCCCAGGCACAAACTCAGGTGAAACAGCTTCATTTGTCACACCGTTTTTGCTCAAGATTCCCTGTGCACACGTATACAATTTGGAACATTGGTCCTCATACATAGATCACGTATACAATTTGGAAGATTGATCCTCACACAAAGATTATCACACAGTTCTTAATTTGGAAGCAACAGGTGCCCCCAGCACCTTTCTTCTGAGCAATGGAAGAAGAGGGACAATTTTGTCAGACTGGAACGTATAGAGGCAGGATGAGACGATGTCAATTTTGTGGGATTTACACACATGCGACAATGGCATAAAGGTTGAAATACATGATTTCGCCCTCTCGATTTCCGAGAACACCGGAAATCTTAAATTGAGTCATGGGAAAGTCGCCATTTCTTCTTTTGGCAGTCAACATACGATGTCGCATGGACAAAACCAACTGACTTTCAACAGGAGCAGCGGGAAGGGGTACTACGAGCACACTGAGGAGCCCATCCAAAACTCACTCTTTTTGATGTTCAACAACTCGTCTCTTGTGTTGATGTGGTGCCCGGCGACCGGTGCCTCGGTCAATTGACAAAGCTGGAAAGCCAGAAAGGACGTTTGGATCCGTTGTGAAAGACTCTTCCTGGATGATTGCTCAGATCAAACAACTGACTCGCATTGATTCATCCAGAGAGTCATTTTTGCACCTGACAAACTTGGACGGCAAAGGAGTCCCTGGACAAGCTGAGTGAGGATCTTGACCCAAGGGTCGTCACACGAACTCCCCTTGCTAGCTCGATGGACACAAGTCGGTGGGGGAGACAAGTGAAAAACTCCAACCAAGCCCCTCACGGGGCAACCATGCGCTGGCACGTGCCAGCATGCCAGCGTGGGGAGCAGTTCTTGAAGTCGCCGCCACACGCACCTTGCTTCCCAATTGTGTGCATTGACTCAAGAGGTTTCCCATTCAGAGACTTCAACCTCTGAATGTGCACACAATTCAATCACACGTGTGACACATCAGTCATTTCGCTGAAACCAGAGTTCATGTGTGGTGCAAATCAGTGTGTGAGATGAGCAGGTGCGTGCAGTTGTGAAAGAACACGTCCAGACGTGCACGCGGCACACAGAAGCAGGCACACGCCAGCACGTGTGAAAACTTTGGTGGACGTTCGTTGCGCGCGTGCACACGTTTGGAGACTTCAAGTCTCCAAGTTCACTCAAAGTTGAAACAACAAAGAGTTCAGGTCCTTCACTCGCTGCCGAAGCTGGCGAAGCTTGAGGGAGAGCTGCGAAGCAGTCAAGGCAGCCTGGTCCAGTGGTGATCAGGACTCAGCTAGCTCAGGACTCACCACTGCAGCCAACGCATCAACTTTCAGTTGTGGTCCTTGTTGAAACTTCAGTCTTGCTAGCTTGTCCAGCTAGCCAGCTGTCGAGCAGGCACCGCCAACCGTCCAGCTGGGCCGGCCGTGCGCGTCACGTTTGGATGTGTGCGGAACGCTGGAACGACGCAATGTGGTTTTCAGCACAGCCAAACTGAACGATCATGGACAACCGTGCTGTGCTGGTGTGGCCCGTCTAGCCGTCACATCTCATCGAAGCAGAGAAAGGTGTTTGGTGTGGGACTCATCTTGCAGCAGTGCATGTGCACGTGATGGCATCTCTGGATCTGGGCTGCAGATTGAACACACGTGCACCAGGACGACGTCATTGCACATCGCATGATCGCATTCACGCTGCGTGATGTCGTTGCCCACACTCTCTTGGCGGACGTGCACGATGTCGTCCAGGATGTGGGTGCATGCTAGCATGGCGCATCACTGTTGCATGCCATGCTCTGGATGCTGGCATGCATTCATCTCACAATTCTCTGGTGGTCACTGTGTCACACATGATGGTTGCGCGTGCGCATGCACTCGCCATGGCTTCCTCTGTCGCCGTGTTGTTGGTCTGCAACGCATGGCCGCGCGCTGCACATTCTGGGACACTGACGCTCATCATCTGCCTTTGTTTCGCTCCATGGCCACCTGCCAATGCCATTGCAGAACTTCAGCATGGATGCCACTTCAATTTCTAATGACATGAAATGCACAAATCGCAATGTGGTTGCTGATGTGCATCGAAACATGCAGCCACATTGCATTGTGATGTGCACAGCTAGATGGGCACAGTGGATTTTGAGGATCATCTGTCTCTAGTTGTCATCCTCCGGCAAGAAATCCATGTCAAGATACAAATCGTCGTCATCGTCGTCGTCATCGTCGTCATCGACATCGTCATCGCCCTCGTCGACACTGTCGCCATTTCCCCCCTGATCTCTAGTGTTGAAAGCTGCAGCTGGATTTAGATAGAAGGCGCGGAAAAGAAAAGAAATTATTAGAAGGTTGAATAATCACTTAACCACTTTGGTATAATAAGCTCGACTATGCTTTCTCCTGACTAGATATTCTTTAGAGCTACTACCATAATCATAAGGGATGAAATCGAAGTTTGAGGGTCTTGAGATGAACTGCTTCTGCGCCTTATGTAATCTGATAGATATTGGAGTTTCAAGGGTTACAGAAGAAGATAGCTGCCACAAGGGACGCCGTGTCGCAGAAATGTACGCGCATACATCTACAAACTCTTCCTCTAAAGAAGCCGCTTCCATATATGTGGTACTGGCCATATTCGGATGATATGTGTCAGCAGTGTCTGCTTGCTCGCGTAAATTTACTTTTGATAAAACCACTGGTAGATGGGTTGACCCTCGGCTATTTCCCCTTCGTAGAGGAGGTTCATGCCTTGAACAAAAACATCACACACGCACGCACGCACACACACACACACACACACACATACACACATGAAAAGGATGCAGCAAGCACACCACGCAGTGAGTATGCACTTAGTCCTTCAGTTTTGATTACCGTGACCACTGATATGTTGCGTGAAGCTGAGAAGAAGAAAGAGGGGAGGAAGGGATGACAAGGAAAAAATTGACAGAAATTGATTTAGCTGCTTTAACCTTGTTCATTGAGTTACAAAATGATGTGATTAACGGGCTTATCGCTTAGGCATACGATTTTTTCACACTTTTGCCTGTTTGAGAGAGGCTTTCGATAATTTATATATATATATATATATATATATATTATATGTGTGTATATATGTTTTGTATAACAACCGAATATCAAACGCCTGGGTGACTCTATGTTCAGGGCACGTGCTCCGTTTGCATACTCGTGGAACATGGTATATGCCACCAGGAAGCATCAGTATCTGTGTTTAAGATACATCGTCACACACACACACACACACACACACACACACACATACATACACATATATGCATATACATATGCACATTTTATATTATAATTCCTATTTTAAAAGATTTTTTGGCGAAGGTTTCATCGACTGCATATATGATTAGTCTTGGCCGAACGTAGTTTTGAGAGTGCTTCATAGTGAACACATTTCCCTGTGGGAGGGAGTTGGAGGAAATACACGCACACACGCACACGCACACACACAGTCTCAAACACACGTGTATGCATATAGACACCAAGTTTGCAGTCACTCAACATTATCCATGTAAACTATTCTGTACATCATGTACAGTATTTGTAAAAAACAATAATACCAAATATATGTATATATATATATATATATATACTTATTATTTTATATTAATCGAAATGTAGCAGGTGTAAACATTTATTCCGCATTTGACGTACAAAGTCCGGAGAGGCAAAGGTTGTCCCTATCATTTGGATGTAGAACAGAGCAAAGAGGAGGAAACAGTGGCAATTGAGTAAGCCGCCATTCGGCCAACGGCAAGGTATACCGCCAAAGCGCGTGGTGTTACTGTTACACCGATGTACTTTCTATATTGCAAGGAACGATAGTAGTCGTTCAGCACGTCAAAAACATTCGACTATACAAATGGCTACCGTAGTGGTAATAAACAAGAATCACTTGGTTCAGTTTTCTCTATTTTTACTCACACTTTCACAATCTCTCTCTCTCTCTCTCTCACTCTCTCTCCCTCCATATCAATATACATATATAAATATATACATATATATATATATATATATATATATATATATATATATTTATAGCTGTGAGGATCAGTTCTGACCTGTGTTATTGCCATCAAGGATAATATAGCCTAGACAGAAGGAGAGAGGAGAAAGAGGGAAAGAGAGAAAGAAGAAGAGAGAGAGAGAGAGAGAGAGAGAGGGAGAGGGAGAAATCAACCAACGACAAGCAAACGTGCTCGCATAGTTTATCGACGCTTGCAATGCCTCCGATGTCGGCTTCGATGAGCGAATGGTTGCACGCGTGGCGTCTACTCCGTACCGTGCCAAGGCCACATGTGGTCGTGCATCTCGTCCTCGAAGACCTCCCCAGCGTACTTCCCGCTTCTGTGAAGCACGTTCACCTGACATAAGATGGGGTTCGGCTTTGAGCGCGCTGTTTGCCCTCTCCGCACGTGCGTGTAACACGGCTGATGGGAAGGACACCCCATGCTCGCATTGCCACTCTCGGAAGTGTTGCTAGTATTGACTCGCCCATGCTGTTCGTGCATGCGCGTGCTCCTATCATCGCCGGCAGATGGAGAAAAAGACTACCCAGCTCTGCATGAGGACGGTTGACCGGGCCTCTTTGCATTGGTGGCTGCGCCTGTTCCCACAGATGTTCTTCGAGCTGCTCGAGAGAATACGATATGCCGATAGAAAATGCAGGAATAGTTACGTTCATGTATGCAAAAGTAACATACACATTATTTGACACTAGCTGCAAAACAACGCTCTACACCACACTCACAGGGATGATCTGAGCATTCGCATGAGCCCCTCGTTAGCACTGAGGAGCTTGTCGTCGTTGACCACTTCATGAACCGCCTGTGCAGTATGCGTATTAATATATGAATTGTAAATACTCATACATTACGCTCTGGACATGTGCCGTCTTCTCGACAAGCTCCAACGCGAGTGATTTTTCAAAGGTGACGGGGAGGAAAGCGAAGCGAAGGGGTTATCTCCATTAGAGCGTGCCGTGCATTCATTCGTGTTACCGACCTGCATCATCGCCAGCCAACGGTCGCGTATAAAGGAGACCTGACGGCAGTGTGGATCGATGGGTGTGTTTTGTTGCTTCTAGTTATAAATTCCTTCTATTTCAATGGTTCAGAAATTATCGGTGCTGGCCAAGCATGCATGCAGTCGCGCGCGCGCGCGCGTGCTCGAGAGTGTTGCAGTGCAACTGGCCAATCGCCAAGCCGAGGAGAGCCAGCTGTTGTGGTGTATGACTGGTCACAACGAGAAAACAAAGTAGGTTTTTTACTTGTTTTCGGGCGTACTTTTCCACAGCCCCCCCCGTGTCAAAAGCTTCCTTGAATAGATTATATCCGTTGTCCCCGCCTAATAATGGCATTTATATGTAATGTGAGCACTTCCCCGCATTCACCCCCCCCCCCTCCCCCCCCCTTCTGAACTTCCTCTCGCTTTCGCTGTCATCGTCGGTGCAAGTGCCGCGAAGCTCGAGTCGCTCACGCCATCGTCATTTTAATCATGTTTTGTCCGTGGTTTTATAGCGTTTGTGGAGAGCACACGTCGTACCGTCGTAGCCAATCTGCAGGATGCCTATATATATATATATATATATATATATATATATATATATATACACATATATCTTTACACGTACATTTATTCATTCATATTATATCTGAGGGAAAACGTCACTAACTCGTCCGCCCAGTAAGACTTGGGCACTCTCAAGGCGTCCACGCCTCCATCCTTCTCCCCGTCAAGATTCACCGTGTAGTGGTTGGGGTGCAGATACGGCAGCTTCGCACATATCACGTAAAGCCCGGGAGTGCCTGCAATATCAGAATTCTTGCTTTAGCAGGTGGCATCCATAGCACATGCGTCTGCATATAGTTCCAATAACTACCGCTGCTTGGGATTTCGTTTGGACATTCGTCGGGTTCGTGGTAAAGGTACTTCCGCCCTCCCTCCCAGTGCCTTTGGGCCTCCTCCGGAGTTGACGAATCGAACCCTTCTTCCGGTTCTTCATCGGCAAAAAAGTCAGTTGTGCCCTCTTCACTTATCTCGACGTTCTTCTGAGGGTAGAGGGGGCGGGGGGGGGCGGCAGTAGGCAGAGATATTGTTATCATGAAGGGGGTCTAGTAATCAACGAAGTATTTGCAGGCCCAATGTTCTTGCTATTCCGCGTTATAATCATCGTCGATATTCATTTTGAAAGGCAGAAACGGGCATTCAATAATCAACCTGCTGGTCGCCGCCAGTAGTCTCTTTTGGAGAGCGACGAGCAGACGGAAGCTTGCATTGTTTTCCTTCCGGTGTCCCAGCATCCATGTCGCCTAAAGAGTCATTTATTTCTTTTGTCATTTACCCGCACGTACATTTTCATCTGCTTCACATTGCAAGCGTGCGGTTCTTCTCGAATTGAGAAGAAAATGCAGTCATACATTCTCCTTCAGGAACCGGGTCGGATCTTCCCGCAAAACTGTGTGAAAACACGGCATGGAGAGGGGGGGGGAGAGAGTTGAGTGGGTAAACGATAATGGAACTACGGAACTATACACGGAGTGAAGAAATAGGTACCCTTCAGCCCCAGGATAGCATTCCTAAGATATTTTCCATCGCGAAGAACGAGACCAATGACGGGGAAGAGAGGGATGGGGGCATGAGGAGCAAAGGGGGGGTGAGAAGAGGAAGAGATTCAATGGTTGAACGAGTTCTGGGGTGAGTGAAAAGGGATGAAGGGGTTTTGGACATGATAAAAATTACATATTTATCTGGAGTGCAATCGTCGCATTCGTCGGCCACCTGAACCAAAACGCCAACGCCCCATCACCCATGAATCAGCAACGATCGCAACGAAGCGAAGTCGCTAATTTTCACTCATATTTATTCTGTTTGACTGCGCATGCTCTTCCTCCAGAAAATAAGGACTGACGTTTCCGTTGAGCTCCAAACAAGAATTCTCGCAATAGTCCATGCATTTACCCTTGACCTATGGTGTTAAGTGGGTGCTTGGAGTTCCTGTTGCTTTGCAATTCCTTTATATATCAACCTCTCTCTCTCTCTCTCTCTCTCTCTCTCTCCACCTGTGCAGCCAAAAGTACGAGCGCGAAGGAGGCTACGAATGCAACCCCCCTAGGCCTTGCCAGAATCTGCATCTAAAACGCTCAGCTGGCCCTCTACTCGTTCGTAGTTCCACTTGGGGGGAGATAGATGATCAGTTGCTAGATGTTGGATATGTTGTCTATCTTACTTTTTCAAGTATATATTTTGTGGAGATAACATCATAATATTACACCTCGGAGGGAATGACCCTTGTAAAACATTATTAGAACAACTCTGGAAAAATAAATCCGGAAAATATTTGTGGATGTTTATGGGGATTTTCCTTACCCAAAAGACTTCGAGAGACCATATGGCTAGAGCCGGATTCGTCCATTTTCCATGCGGAGAACATCCAAATGCACCCGAGCATAATATCGCACGATGACGATGAGCGCCCTTCGGAAACGCCGAGGCCGTTACAAAGTTTGGCCGTTTGAAATCGATGTATTCCCTTGAAAACCATGCGATTTTCTGGATGCGACAAGCCAAATTGGCCTGCAGGTTTTGAACCTGTAATCGGCAAGGGCTGAGAGATAAGAGAGATCAAATGTTTGCACGTGCTGCTCGGGCCGAGCCCACCCCGCCCCGGCAAGGGATCCACTGAGGATGTCTTTCGCAAGACCGCGAAGCAGCCTTGGTTCTAGGCTGAGGCGTGGAGGGAGAGGAGGGGAATCCAGGAGCCACACGACGAGGTCGAGACTGTCGCTGAGCATGCTATGCAGAGCGGCGGTGAGGAACGTGTTTCTGAGGGTGTTTTGTCTCATATTTTTCATAGACCGAGATCTGGACCTGGACGCAACCGCCTTTCCCGATCCCGCCGTTAGCGGATTCGGGAGAACGCATCATCCCAGCAAAGGTGGCGCGTGACACGGGCTTTGGAGGCGGAAGAGCTCATGTTCATTCTACAAAGGGGCCCTCGACGCGACGGCGGCGGCGACGACTGGTAAAATAACGTAGCCAACCAATACCAAATACTGCATGAGATATGCCAGACGTAATGGTGATCGTGGCACTGTCCATGATTACAATTTTATGGAACCGTTCTAAAACGCCCTGTTCCCACCGAACATCGCCGTGCGTCCTTGCCGCTTGATCACACAAAACAGATTTGCCGAGGAGTAACACAGCTATTTTGAGAGAGGTCGAGCCTTCTTCTACAGAGCGGCCGCGGGTTTATGCAAGATTTCGGCCGAGAAAGCACGGGAAGGACAACGAATCACCTGATTTCCTAGAATTTCCTTCTCAAGACAGCGTCAGTATATCCACTGATAGGGACCACCATCTTGCCACGGCTACAAGGTGCTACCACATATGGATGAGCATTGGAGTGTATTTGTGTGTATTTGTGTGTGTGTGTGTGTGTGTGTGTGTGTGTGTACGTACACCTGCAGTGATGCTCTGGCCCTGAAAGTCACGGAAGCATCGTTCTGATTCACGGATTGTTTCATTATCATTAGACTGGAGGTACAACGTTTCCAGTTCGATCACGTCTTTCCAGCTCGCACCACACAGAAGGTGGGGTGATGAGAAAAGCTGGGCGAACCCTGAAGGCCATACGACGGCACACACAGAGAGAAGGGGAGAGAGAGAGAGAGAGAGAGAGAGAGAGAGAGGCGTGTGTAAGGTGGCGTGAATAGAGCTGATGATGACCGCTGTGTTTCTTTCTATACACACAGGAGCTCTATGACCATACCGTAATGCCAATAATCGAGGGGGTATTCAACGGCCTGAACTGCACGATTCTAGCGTATGGCCAGGTGCGCGCGAATTCCCTATGCTGTAATGCATTACAGCGATTACAGCGTACGAGTGCTATTTTTGGAATTGTGACTGATTTATCACATGCATCATATTTTGCTTCATGATTTCAAAAGACTGGAAGCGGCAAGACGTACACCATGATGGGAGAGGCCAGGTTTGTTGAGAAGGGAAAATACGCTAGAGCCTCATGTAGACACACTTTCATGCGATTCTTTGACAAGAGTCCACAGCCGTTGGTGTTTGACAGCGCACAGCTGAATCCAAGACAAGAGAATGAATTATACAAAATATCTTGAGTGAGTGCTCTCTCTCACTCTCTCACTCTCTCTCTCTCTCTCTCTCTCTCTCTCTCTCTCTTCCTCTCTCAATCCTCTCACTCTGCGTATGTGCGTGCGTGCGTGTGTGCGGTTGCTTCTCTGTTTAGCAATGAAGGAATAGTGCCGCGTCTGTCCCAATCGTTGTTCAAGCGCATCGGCGACCAGGAGCATCACAAGGACTTCACAATTAAAGTAATATTTTACTTCAAATCTTTTCCCTTCGCTGTCTCTCTCCCTCTCTCCACCCCCCGCCCCCCGCCCCCCCTGCCTCTCTGGGATTCACGATGTACACTTGTTCTTAGGTGTCTTACATCGAAGTTTACATGAAGAATATCAAGGACCTGCTGGCGTCCAAAGCGGTGTCCAGCAGGCGCAGTGATGCGGGCGACAAACGTCTCAGAATACGGTTCGGACGATGATCGAAATTCCAGCAGCTACATCTCTAGTATATTATCTAAGAGAAGTTACGATGTGTGCAGGCAATCCCCTCAAGGTGTCTGGGTGGAAAATGCTACCGTGAATTACGTGAGGTACGTTTGCGTCCACCTCTTCCTCTCCCGGCCTTTCCTCTCCGCATGGTTTGAGCAAACTATACACCGGATTATGCAATGGGGGGGAAATTGAGAACGCGCAAGCACAATACACTCATATGCACACACGCACACACACACACACACACATATATATATATATATATATATATATATAATATGTTGGTTATATCTACCTATAGTTCTGAGGAGGAGCTTCTAGCAGTGCTAGCGAAAGGGAATCGCGCTCGCTCGGTAGAGCCTTCACCCTCACAATTGGGAGAGGGGGGGGTTGGGAGGGGGGGATATAGAACAATGCTAAAGTTTTTCGTATCTTCTACCCGGCGTCAGGTTGCAGAGACGATGATGAACGAGTCCAGCTCTAGAAGCCACGCCATTGTGATCGTTACGGTCGGTTATTCACGAAATTTTCGTCATTGAAGCATATCACCAACATGGGCACATCGACGCACACACTTGCGCGTATACTCGTGGAACATATAAATGTGATGGTGATTTTGATGAAGAGGAGGAGGAGGGGGATGCCAGTAATAAGGAGTCGAGTTGAAGCCTATCTCTTTCCTTCCACCCCCCCGGCACCCCTCAGCTAGGACAGCTTGACGTTCAAACACAGAAGAAGACAGGATCTACTCTCTTCTTAGTGGATCTTGCAGGTTGTTTCCCCCCCCTAATCTTGCACTGTAAAAGAGCACCTCTTCATCTATGTATTTTATACGTAATTGTATATGAATGAGTTTGTGTGTGTGTGTGTGTGTTTGTGTGCTTGACAACAAAGGATCGGAAAAGGTTCGGAAATCAAAGGCCGAGGGGGTTTGAACGACAACTACACAAGAGCACGCACGTTACGCAGGGCGTTTCTCTTTTATTTATACGCTCTCTCTCTCTCTCTCTCTCTCTCTCTCTCTCAGACTACTCTTAGTGAGGCAAGATATATCAATAGGTCGCTCTCTGCACTAGGTATGCTACGTTCTCTCTCTGCTGCAAAAACGTTTCCAATAGTAGCTCGTGGGAAGGGGCGAGGGATGGGGGGAGGAAGGCCATTAATCATCTCGTGCTGTGTAGTGATAGTGACACTGTTACTAAACCGCACTCAAGTATTCAAGCAAGTTTGTATGATTAGGAAACTCATGATATTAGAAAAAAGTTAGGATATTTCCGCATGCATAGATTGATTCTATGTGTCTACTCTTCATAGGAAATGTGATAATGGCGCTCACGAGAGGAGACAGCTACGTGCCCTACCGCGACTCGAAACTTACTCACCTGCTCAGGTGAATCAACCTTCCTCAAAATTCAAAACATCCCAGTTGATCGTATAATACACGCACGGTTTTCCCCTATGTGCACCCTGAGTTTCACAACCCTGTGATGATAGCGAATTAAACTTTCCTCCCTCCCTCCTCTTCCTCCTCCTTCTCCTCATCATCATCCTTGTTATTATCTTTACCCCCCCCCCCCCCTCCCCCTCCTCTGCATTAGCCATTCGCTGGGTGGGAATTCGAGGACTAGCCTCATAGTGACAGCCTCAAGCGACAAATGCGACGTCGAGGAGACCATCTCAACTCTCAGGTAATACGCCCTCTCCCTCCCTCTCTCTTTCTATATATATATATATATATATATATATATATATCTAGAACAGTGCTGTCCCGTCGGTTCGTAGCTATTGTAGTCAAAAGCGTGCCGTTTGTGTTGCAGGTTTGGGGCGCGAGCGAAACGAGTCAGAAACAATATTCGGGTCAACGAGGAGTACTCAATTGACGACTACAAGCAGTTTTGGATGAGTGCGTTGAGACAGCGTCCCCTCCCCGCCCCCCCCTCCCCACTTCCTTCCCTCTCCTCAAAATATATGCACTCACGCCAAGATAGAATCAAGTAGAATAGAAGGGGGGGGGGGGGGGGGGGGGGGGGGGCATGTCTATTCAAAGATAGCCCTCCTCACTCACTTATATTAATCCATATTCTGAATTCAGAGACCAAAGCGAAGTGCCGTGCGCAAGAAGCTACGAATCAGCAGCTCATCAGGGTCGCGAGTCGATAATAGACCAGCCAATCTAGTAGCGCCTGCTCTTTCGTTTCGCGCCCCCCTTTTCCTTTCTTCCTCTCTCAAAGTTTGATATGCGCAAGGGCGCGGCCGCTCGCTCATCTGTTCTCGCCTGTGGAGAGCAGGATTACCTATGATGTTGCTGTTTTCCTCGTTCCTATGTCCTCTCCTATACATAATTCAGGGCATCAGCGCCGTTGAAGAGACTGCCTCGCGCTTACTGCGCTCACATCTAAGGCATTTTTTCCTGAATCCTCTTTTCCCCTTCCATCATCCGAAATATGCCGCACATATTTTGTCTCTAGGTCTCTTTGGTTTGATGTTATTTGTTTATATTTTGGTGTGTCGTAGTAACGACGATGACATCCTCAGCAGCGGGTTGCTGGAGCTCCGAGCACTGAGAGTGAGAAAGAAGACACATAAGATGGGGGGAGGGGTTAAGGAGGGGGGGGGGGGGGGGGGGGTAGAAAAAAACCTGAAAACCCCCTCAGGGGGGGACCTTCTGAAACATATGGGCCCATTATTTTTATATACTCATATTCCTGATTTTGTTCTTAAAACCGGACAGGGGTTTTGCTTCAATTGCTGTGAAACGGGGAATCAAAAACCCCCTTTTGGGCATAAAAGGGGGGGAGGGGGGAAAGGGATATCGCATGGTTGCTGCTCCTATTACGGGTGCCGATTCTAATTAAAACCTTTGGATTTATGTGGCTTCGCCAAGAAGCCACCTAAATCCAAAGGTCCTCCGTCGATTCGCTCAAGTTCTGCGCCTTTTCTCTTCTCATCTTATCGTTGCACGCATTGACAGCCCCTCTTCCGAATGATGACAAGACGCTTTGTAGAGACGTTTTGTCTTAACGATGTGTTCCTGCACTTCTCTCGGGTAGGAATACGAGAAGGGAGGGGACATGAAGCTCCAGGACTTCGAGGCTGATAAAGCGGCCACGAGCGGTGTCTTTCTAGACGGATTCAGCCCAGGCCTCTCCTCGAGGAGGGATGAGTTCCAATCGCCTCTCACGCTCGAGCTAAGTGAGCGACTCAGCATATCGGAGCAACGAAATCGGTGATCATGATAACAATATGATAACAACATGAGCGAACACGATAACAATAACAATAATGATAATAATGATAATGATGACAAATAGCAGAAGAGAAGTCAATACGGCTATGATGATGATGACGCATTGGCGTGCAGAACTGCCACATCTGCATGTTAAGACGAAACCAGCATGCACGTGTACATGATGAGCTAGATTCCATAGCTGTGTAGGCGACACTGCGCGGGCTCATTCGCTTGTCTCCACCATCAACAAACGCAGCGATCTCCTCGACCAAGTTCTGGAAGGAAAGGACCGGATTAGAGCCAACGAGCAGCACTTGAAGTCCCTCAAAGACTCGATGGTCGCCCCCTTCGTACCTGATATAGAGCTCGACATGAAAAGGGGGGCGGGGGAGGGCAACTGCGGAAAGAGGCGGTGCGGGCGTGATTGTAGTGCCTGATTGTTCGCCATCTCTGTCAGAAAACAAGAGGGTCGCCGCCGCCTCAGTTAAATATCTGCAGATTCTCAACGGTTTTCACGCTCGCGCCCGTCTTTTTGAGCTCAAACTAGTTGTGTGTGCGTGTTTATGCGTGTGTGCGTGTTTTTGTATTTGTGCGTGTGTATGTGTGTGTGTGTGTGTGTGTGTGTGTGTGTGTGTGTGTGCGCGCGTGCGCGCGCCTCGAAGTACAACATTGCACACCAGCACAAACATTTTGGGGATATTCCACAACCATGAATTCGCTAGGACCTCTCCCAAGATCTGAGCGACATGAGCTTCGCCAACAGTCCAAAGGCGTCCGTCACGAGAGGAAAGGCGCAGCAGCAGCAGCAGGTCCAAGAGAACAACAGAGAGGTTAGCAGCGACGATGATGTACCAAAAAAAGAATGCGATGAAAAGAATGCGATTGAGACTTAAACGAATCACGAAATGATCCCTCGTCTTAAATTATTTTTTGGGTGTGTCACCATCGTAGGCACGGAAACGACCAGGCTCGGGATCTCGCCCGCCATTTTCCCCGACAGTCCATCGGTATTTGCAGCCCAGTACCTAGAGCAGGGGAGTGTGATCACGTCTCGAAAGCGAAATTCCGGCACCACACTCATGGGGAGATAAGAGATGATGAATCTGGGAGGGGGGGGGGCGGGGGGGGGGGGGGGTGGAATGGATGGGAACGGAATTTGAGCGTTTTTTTTGTCGAATAGGGAGTTCAGTGATCCCACTCGGCTTTCACACAAAGCAACCTCGATAGGTGCCTACCCCATATTCTTTCAGTATTACATATAATATATATATATATATATATATATATATATATATCGCGAATTCACGCATTTTCATTCCCCAGATTTTCAATTTGGTTCATCCTTGGATGCCTAAGAGCATATGGCCGTGTGACGAGCGTGTGTGTGTGTGTGTGTGTGTGTGTGTGTGTTCCTGCTGCTCGTGGGAGCTAGGCACGAATATGAAGAATTCACGATTAGCCATCAAACGTCTTCCTTCCAACAGTAGCCGGTTAATGCACACAGACACATAAGCGCGCGCAGCGTTTGAGCGTCCTAATTTGATGAGCCTGTCTTCTACATTTCTTCGCATTGCACGTTATTGCATTGAAATCGTTGAGAATGATGCACGCCAACCTGTAAAAACTGACTAGCATATCAGAAAGTGGATATATACGTCTTTCTCGTTATAATTGCTTGCTCACGAAAAGGCACCAATCCAACTCGCCGCCGAAATGGGACTCCGAGAAAATAATGCGAATGACCAAGTATAATACATTTATATCAAAACAAGGGCAACAAACTATTTTTGTGTATCGATTACCTCTCTCTCTCTCTCTCTCTCTCTCTCTCTCTCTCGTTTCATTTTCTTCTTCTTTCTCTCTATCCCTTTCTATAATTCCGAATTCACATTTCCTTTCCATCACACTCACTGTTGATACTACACCTTGCCCTTCCCCCCCCCCATTCCATTTGCGTTCGCAATTGGCCGTTGTTGCTCATCAAGAATATGGAAGGCAGAAGAGGCGCGCTACCTAAAACAGATCCAGAAGCTGAAGCGATTGCGAAAATACGTGGTGGAGGATAAATTGAAGATCTCCCGTCTCTACGAAGTGTGTGACACATGAAACAAAAGGGCATATATGAATGCTGATAAATTAGGGATTTCCTGATTCAGCATCATCCTCATCATCAATTATCATCATCATCATCATCATCATCATCATCATCAACACACCCTCACATTGTGGTTGTTACCCTTGTGTGCTAGTCATCACGCGTCGAGCTGCGGCTTGCAGGCCAACGCTTGCGATCGGAAACAGGAGCGCACAAAAAAAAACTTGCCGAGAAGGTGCGAATTCTGCATGATGAATAGCTGATTTTTCTGGCTTCGATACTGCGGTTCTCTCCGTGATGGCGTGCCTTTGTTCGTGCCAGGAGAAGAAGATCAAGGCTTTGCAAGGACAATTAAAGGAGGCCATGAAAATGTGCAAACAGGTTAACCCGAACGCGATTTTCGAAAAAGCTCTCGCACCGTCTAAATGTTATAGAACGCAGCACGTTGTGGAGATGTGTCCTGTCAATTTTGTACATTTACATTTCTGTGTGTCTCCGCAGCTCATGGAATCTGGAAAGTGGTGGGCAAATCACGCACAGTCAGGAGAGCGTGAGCGCCCCAAAACTTCGGCTGGTCTCGGCCACCGCGCTGTCCGTACGAATGGCGACATTCTCGGCGTGTTGCCACGCTATGGAGGAAATCCGGGTGATGAAGAAGCCCACAGTGACGATGATGAGAAGCAGCAAGAGGACACGGATGTTTATTTAGAAGAGCGGAGAGCAGCAAGACTAAAGGCCGCAAGCAGTGCGGGAATGTCAATATTTTTCTAAGGTGTTTAAAACCATCGAGGAGACGATCCAGCGAGAGGGTTTTAGATGGCTCTCGTGCAATACATCGTCTTCGTCTACGTGCACGTACATGCATGATGAGTGCAACTAAAAACATGTTATCTCTCTAAATCTGTTTGCATGGGGCGACGCGGCTATGCTGTGCCATTCAGCATCCGCATTATACTGGAGAGGTTTTGCGTACGTAGTGCGCTGATGAATGACATGTGAACACGTAACGCTATAAATGCTAGCTAGAATGCTCGGTCAATGCACATGCTAGTGTGGCTAGATGGCTTGCAAGCAGGTTATTGATTTGTACGCAGTGCGTCTAGACGTGCATGGATTGAGATG
This sequence comes from Bigelowiella natans CCMP2755, assembly GCA_000320545.1. NCBI lineage: Eukaryota > Cercozoa > Chlorarachniophyceae > Bigelowiella > Bigelowiella natans. The sequence goes on along the minus strand of ADNK01000716.1, from coordinate 1,675 downwards.
TGTGTGCACGTACGTGGGCAGGCGTTTGCAGGAATGCTGCAAACGACGCATTTGTGCATGCACATCTGTGTTGCAAGTACGGCTACAAGCAGTGCTAGCTAGAGTGTCTCTCTTGTCGACGCAGGCTAGCTAGCTTATTTGGCATTGGTTTGCATGCAGCAAGCATGTGATAAGCTAGCATGAATAACATGCAAATTATGTCGCATGCATGCACATGTAAACAACGCAACATGCTAGCATATACAACTGCATCAAATGTGTAACGAATGGCATGAATTTTCAATTGAGAGTCATTGAGTGCACATTTGCGCGTTCATGTGCGCCCAGATGCATGCTTTTTGCGTGCGTGTGCTGAAACTTCGCACGTCCATGAAGCCAGTGTGCACACACCCTCATGAGCTTGCAAAACTTGTGGCACGCAAATGCAAATGCGCTAGCGTGTTCAAAAGTGGCAAGAATTTTTCAATTTTCGCCCGCTGGCAGGCGTTGAAAAATGAGGTTTTCAAGCTGAAATTCGAAAAAAAAATCAAAGCTGAACCTCAAACAGGCTCCAGTGTGCTTCCAATGTCCAATTGCAACGATTGAGCGCGCCAGGCCGCAGGCGCAAAGCACAGTTTGTTCAAAACCCACTCGTTACGATACCGGGATTGATGCAGTTGTGTAGCGCTAATCTAGCTACAATGCCTAGCTAGCTAGCTGCGATTTTTAGAATGCATGCGCGCATGCGCAACTGATCTCATGCGCTGCACATGCACTGTAGCTAACTAGCAGGCAGATGCAGATGCATTGCAATCTAGCTAGCAAGGCGCACCACTGCAATGGCATGGCAGCCTAACTAGCCTAGCTCTAGATACTTAGGCAGTTGCTAGCGCTTGCGCAAGATCGATGCAGTGTCGCTTATGTAATTGTTTAATTCTTGCGATGCTACATTGCACTGTGCACGTGCGCGTGTGCTGCTAGCTACGTACATGCATGATGCAATGGACAGTGCTAGAGTGGACATGGCAAGCTTGAGAGACATCGTGGAATGAATGATGTGTGCATAGACTCGCTCATCATCAACGCTGGGTGACAACCCACATGCTCGACGGTGTACAAATCAATGACAACAACCAGACAATGACAGGTTCAAGAGTAAGCAATCAACCCCGATTTCGCACGTATGTGTATGGATTCACACGGAATGGGAGAACAGTATTATTCCACAATGTGCCGTGTACCCGGCGGCGCTACTACTGCCTTATTGTGCGCTGCGAGAAAGAACGCCCACTACCTGCGTCTCCTGTTATTCTTTTTCTGGGCCTTTTCCGCTTTCGCCTTCTCCTCCGCTGCTTTGTTGTCCGCCTCGATGTGCTTATCAGCGCACATTGTACACCCCAGACCGAACTCGAAGCCGTTGGGGGGGTGCCTGATTGATTCGGTTAATGCATGCCACCGTAAGTAATCCAATTATGAGATATATATCTCTCTTCTAGTCTAGAGGAGGATGGCCGGGAAGAACAACTAGTAGCGAGAAGTAGTAGTAGTAGTAGGAGGAGTAGTAGTAGTACGAGGACCAACCTTCTTTTGAGAGGGCACGTGCGAGGATCCGCACGCAGCTTTTTAAAGGCCTCCATCTTCTGCTTCTCATTCATGCTACCGTCTTTGAATTAGGGAAGGGGGGGGGGGGGGGGGA
>ADNK01000719.1:45000-46841 GCA_000320545.1 Bigelowiella natans CCMP2755 | reverse complement strand
GGCGATCTGACTTCTCGAAACACGTTGCTTGTCTTCTGATATGTCAAGGCCCACGCGGCATTGCTCTTGACCCCAGAGATGGAGGCCTGTACGGTAAGTGCAGGGAGAATGAACTACGAGCAGTTCTGTGCGAAATCCTATTAGCAACCTCACACACACACACACACACACACACACACACTATGCTCACATTTAATGACCGCACAGGCATATATATATATATATATATATATATATATATACATTAATATCACGCATCTCGAAGATCAAGGAAAAATCAGATTAAGCATATGCTGTTCTTTCACGCCCCCTCCCTGCCTTCTCCAACTCAGTATCCGATTTTCGGTCCCGCACCATTCGCAAAATTCTCTTCGGAGAGAGGCGTGCAAAGGTACTAACTCAACAACAGCACCCGACCCCAACCAAAGGCAAATATTTGTCAGTGGAGAGCCCCCCCCCCCCCCCCCCCCCTCCCCTTCCGGTTTCTCACCAATGCATGCAAGTGTACCGTCATCATACTCTAGCGTTCTTACCTACTTGCTATCGTCATCTTCAATCAGCAATTTGAAGAGGCGGTGCAGTGCTACGAAAGGGAAGTAGCAGCGGCAGCAGCGAAACGCCCCCCTCTGTCTCCAGCCCAACGAAGCTCTGCAGCTCCATTGAACACCTCTCTGGATGACAACCATCCCTGCATCAAGCCAGCGAAAAGCAAGGATCCTTCAAAGACAATGCTGCCGGAAGTGGTACTGCTGAATACACGGCGGCACGCTAATTAGATATCGATGGCAGATGTACACGACGACGATGTATTTATCCAAAGCTTCTGAAACGGGGGAGAGGGGGGGGGGGGGGGAGGCGCGGGCGCAGAGGAAAGCAACAACGGAAAGAGAGTAAGCTGGGAACCGGTGTATTGATGGCGTGCAATGAACGCATTATTCACACACAACACGAACAACATACAAACCCAATCACATTACTATTGTTGGTTGTTGTTGTTGTTGTTATCGCACTGTGCAAACAGCTGAAAAAACTCGAGGAAAACTGCCTCGCAGACAGGATGCCGCCGGGGTATCTTCCCGACTATCTTTCGTAGCTGTACAGCGGCCAATCAACGTATTGTCACGGCACCGATCTTTAAACTGATATGCGGTGCGAGCAGCATACTAGGTTCTGGAATATATATGTAATCAACACTGATTATCGACGTAATAGCCTAGCACGTCCAGACGTGTAGATGATCCAATGTACGCTCAAGCTGGCACTGTCATGCCCATTGATGATATTTTGCTCTACAACAAAGCTGGCAGATTATGCAGCACTTGTACGATAAATATGTAACCGTACGTAGACGATGACGGTCATCTTACAACAACAAGAATAGGAAAATCACCACTGCTATGGCGTCACGTGCGTCTTGAGCATGCGTTCTTATTTATCTTATTGCTGGTGACAAAGCGATATTGGCACATACTTTTAGCTTTGATAATTTTGATGCTAGACCATATAAAGTTGGCCTGTAGCTACTGCTATGATGCTGATCGATATGGCAGTTTCATGGCACTATAACGCGAGTACGCTAGTATGTGCGATCGGCACGAAAGCGAAGAATGAAAGCAATAAGTTTTTATAAGCCGTGATATCATGGCAGACAATGATCGTTCATATTCGTCGATAATAATCGGGAACTTCATACAAGTATATACTGTATGCTGGTTCACTCGCGCACAATTGACGGGCACTACTTATATCGTAGAGATAGATCAAGATTGCATGCCTGGCATGTGCATATCGATCAAGATCTACATTATAATTATAGTTGACGTATAGTCTTTGTATTCACA
>ADNK01000719.1:0-42500 GCA_000320545.1 Bigelowiella natans CCMP2755 | reverse complement strand
ATGAACAAAGCAAATTAGACCCTCCCCCCCCCCTTCCACCTCCCTGAACCTGAAAGTGTTGTCCTCCTGTGGCAAGTACAATTCGTGCTTTTCGCGCACGTAGCCGAGCAGGAACAGCAATCGCTGTTGTTAATAATACAAAACGAGAGCATCATTCACGGTTGTCGATGATGATGATGATGATGATGATGATGATGATGACGATGATCTTCGTGTGAAATGCTCATGCTCTCCATCATGAAATTGAAATTAACCATTTAAAAAATAATTGACAGAATGCAAGAGAATCAGTTTTGTTTTTCCGACTATCCATGCGACATCGGAGAGCATTGCAAATCGTCCGCGTTTTCTTCGCAGCGGGGGGGTCTTGACACCACACTACTTTTTTCTACTTATCTCACTCAAAATAATGCAAAATGTTCATCAAGTATATATATATATATATATATATATATATATATATATATATACATGTATACATGGCATCATCAGCGCGCGCGCGTACCTGTCGTTCTCCGAGAGAGAAGGTTTCAGCTAGATTCATGTCCTATTATTGTCAATATTGCAATGGTGACGGTATGACGTGATAACACCAATTATGTATGCAGCTAAGACGAAGAAGAAGAAGAAGAAGAAGAAGAAGAAGAAGAAGAAGTACATCGCATCATCACCTGGAAGAATTGACGATCCACCAACTCCAAATGCGAGCCCTTCATTGTGACCAAATCGAAGATGGGGGGAGGGGGGGGGGAGGGAGAGAAGCCTTTATTGAATGCAAATAGATGTAGGGGTATCTGCAGGTTTTCCCTTGTTGTCACTGATGCTACTATCACCAATACACGCCGATCCGTCGGTTATGCCCCCCACCCCCCCCCCCCTCACCCCTCTTCCACGCTAGCACTATTAGCATCATGATTGTTTACGATGTCTTCATCCATGCACTCGCTGCTATTTATAGACCGACCTCTTCTGTTATGACCCCAGAGCGCTTGAGCACGTCGATAAATCGCTGCAGGCTTGCCTCCGTGAGCAGGATTTCTACATCCGAGGAGTTGAGGCTATTCAGCGACGACGACTCAGACATCTGCTCACACACACACACACACACACACACACACACACACAATCAGACACAAACGACGATTGAAGCTGTCAGCACTGTATTGCGCGAAAGATCTCGAGTTGCGCTTTTACTACTGCTGCTGCTGCTACTACTACTACTATTACTGCTTCTACTACTATTAGTGCTGCTACTTCCTCAGGGTCGGTACCTTGTCTAAAAAGCTGTTCCATCTCGTGTGCAGCCTCATCGATTCGTTCTCGAGCTCAGATAGCTGATAATTATCGGTTGTTTGCGGTAGGTGTTGGCGGTGTGGAAATGACGAAGGCGACGACGACGACGATGATGAGGACGATGATGAATGCATCAACATTTGCGCCACGTTTGATGAAGCAATGAGTAGGTTTGCTGTCCTGGGGAGCGTGTTTCTCACCCGTTTTTGGCACGCATTTTGATCTGAAAGGGTAACTTTAGCCCTCGCTTGCAGCTGTGCACCGCATGTACATATACACACACATATATAAAGATGACAAATCAGACGTTCTCACCGAAAAGGCCGTCGCATCCCCGATCCCCCCCCCCCCCCCCAAAAAAAGAAAATTTGAAAAATTAATTAAGGGAAACGTTTCCAACACAAAAGTTAAAACGTTCACTAGCTAAGCCCAAATGTGTAGCAACAAGCAATTTTAACGGCATGATCATATGCAGTAGTAGTAGTAGTAGTAGTAGTATTACCGAAGTATACTCTTGGAGGCAATTGCGGTAACCGCTCTTTAGATGCTGCAAGCGACTAATAAATGGTAGAGGAGAGGAAGAAGAAGGATTTGTATTTCTCTCTCTCTTTCTCTCTCTCTCTCTCTCTCTCTCTCTCTCTCTCTCTTTCCTAGACACACAAACACACAAAAACACACAAACAGAGAGAGAGAGAGAGAGAGAGAGAGAGAGAGAGAGCAACAGCGACAACAACAAATACGATAATAATAATAATAATAATAATAATAATAATTGCATGTGTGTTTTGGCGTGCGCTTATCATTATTGTAGTACTCCTGCGCTTCAGCGATAATTCTCTTTTGCTCCTTTGCCTCCTCTTCAAGGCTCTGCACACACACACACACACACACACACACACACACACACATTATTTATATATGAATTGATATCCGTTTCATCAAACGTCCCCCCTGCCTTTCCCCGTAAAAATTCTAATGGAGGTGCATGCTGCCGACTTTCATATTCCTCTGCACACTGTGCTGCTTGTGAGTATTCGAGGACAACGAGGTCTGATGTTATCGAAGATGGATCATGGATCATAAGGATGGTGACAAAAATGGGCACAGCTCTTATAAAAACGAGCAATTATATTTTTTTCACTCTCTCACTCTATCTCTCTCTCTCTCTCTCTCTCTCTCTCTCTCTCTCTCTCGCTCTCTCACAGAATCACAAATACACAAACGCCGCCTCTCAACTTGCATCGGGTACCGTTAAATCCAATAGAGAAGCCTCCGCATTATGACGCTCCTTATCGACCTTAATGAACCCAAAACCAGAAATGAGAAAGCACGTCATTCCTTTGCGTGCGACGCTGACTGTCACTGCCCATCGCATGAGTTGTTATTTTTCCAACCACCCCTCTCTTCCCAATCTCCCCGCGTATATCGTTTTGCTACGAACACCAACACAGCCAAATGCTACCTCAATAATCCGCCGGGATAGTGCCTTAAGAGGGGGGGAGGGCAGCAGTGGGGAGGAAACATGCTGCTTTTGGTCGAAAGCCAGGGAGGTTCTAAAGTAAGGCCTGTTGCTGTTTCTCCCTCCCTTACCCCCTCCTACTTCGCCCCCCATCCGAGATAGAACGCGATTGCCATCGCTTTTCTGCTGGATCCGATTTTTGTATTGCAACGCGTACTGACGGGCCTGCTGCGAGCGGAAAGCTTGGGGTTGGAGCGAAGGAGAGGGGACTCGAGGTGCTACTCGAGAGGAGCTATTGCTGCTGCTGCTGTACTCTTTGGACTCCTCTTCGGCCAGACCCCTCCGGTTTGCTGACCTCCGGACTCGAATGAACTTCCGATTACTTATTCCCGCCTACGTTAAGAGAAGAAGAAAGAAGAGGAGAACCGAAGGGGGTGGGGGATGAGTCATTCGGTGTATTTCGATCAAAGAGAGCAATACCTCAGGTGGGGGGGGGCGGATAAGCAAAGCGTACCAAAAAGGAAAAGCTATGGCAAATGGAGGACCTGCATTGGAGAAGGGCGAGGCAAACTGCTCCTGGAGGAGGGAGGGAACCGCTATGCTATTGTTGTTTATGTTGGCTTGAGAATATTAATTTGTGGGGTAAATCTTTGATATTTTAGGCTCAATAAATGTTCGATTCGTATCAAATTCTGGACAAAATTATATGCGAAAATCATCTAACCGAAAGACGATAATCCTCGACAGCTCACAACTCGCCGGCTCGCTCGAAAGAACCCCCCCTACCTGTACGCTATCACGATGGCTGACCAAGGCGTCAGCGATGAGAAGCTCGGAGCAATTCCTGAAATTGAACGGTTTCGAGAGTTTCTTCGAATACCTACAGTATCTGCAAATGGGCCGAAGGTGACTGTGGTGGGGGGGCGGCAAGATGATAAATGGGATAGTGACGAATCTTCATTCCTATGCACACCCATCCCACTCCCCATAGGGTTCCTACGCAAAGGCGGTAGATTATCTTTCGAATATGCTGAAAGGAATATGCGAGCTCAAGGTTCATCCAGCATTTATGTGCTCTGAAATGAATTCGTAATTGCATGCTGCCCCTCCCCCTCCCCCTCCTCACCCGACTTCCATTTTTCATTACACGCCAGACGGTCGAGTGCGTGAAGGGCAAGCCAATCCTAGTCGCGACAGTGAAAGGAACGAACCCAAAGCTTCCCTCCGTGGTGCTCAATTGCCACTACGATGTCGTTCCTTGCGTAAAGGTCGGTTTATTATGTGCTCTTTTTGCGGCCAGACGAATCATTTCGAGCCTTGCCCCTCCACAATATTGCATCTGCTGATAGCTCCTATTTTTCTATGCTCTGGCCCCTTCCATCGTCTTTCAGGACCAGTGGAATTGCGACCCTTTCGAAGCGATTCTGAAAGACGGCACGATTGTGGCCAGGGGCACGCAGGACATGAAGTGCGTGGTTATGCAGTATGTCGAAGCCATGTTGCGGATCCTGAAAGCGGCGGCGGAGGAGGAGAAGGAAGGGGGGGGGGGAAAGAGAAAAATGCTTCGCACTGTGCATCTACTCTTCATGCCCGACGAAGAGATTGGTACGCACATATACATAGACACAGGGCAGCCGTGATAGAGACATATCCTGAAGCATATGCAATTGATGGCGTGTCATGCTGCCACTAATTTTTCACTTTCGCTGCTGCTGCCGCCTACATCAATAACGACTGCAGCAGAAGCAAACACGAAATGTTCGACGTACACATATATCAACACGTTCTCGATATCACACAAATACCCCAAAAAAGCGTTTGGCCTCAATGGTGCTGCAAATGACCTTTGCAGCGGAAAGACCGTTATGGGTTTATCTAGGATTTTAGTTGATCTCCAGGATAATGATGCTTTTTCGGTGGCAGGAGGCGTAGATGGAATGGCAAAGTTTGTGGGAACCAAGGAGTTCAAGGTGAGACGCAAACCACAACAATAGAGCGAGCTGCTATACCAATTCATCATTCGAAGCGTACGCACACGACGGAGCAGCGCCGACCTTGACTGTACATTGCCTTTTTTTCAACCAGTGTTTCTACAGCCTGTGTAGTCGCCTTGTGTTTGCGTGGCAAATTTTTGGTTTTTTTGGGTATAGCTCGGGAAGTGATCGATGCATCATCATGCCAGCATATGGCCTTACAATCTCGACGTATCCCGTTCTTCTTGTCGCATATAGGATTTGAATGCTGGCGTTGCACTCGATGAAGGACTTGCAAATGAGGGGTAGGTAGCTGAGGTGTGAGTATGTGTGTGTGTGTTGTTGCGTGTTGATATGTATGTTTTGAACATTCACATCAGAAATGCCTACACGGTGTTCTACGGAGAACGAGCGGTGTGGTGGGTGAAGGTAATAATGCCTTGTTGTCAATGCAGCGCTACAAGTAGTGTGCCTACTTCTTCTACTTCTTCTTCTTCTTCTTCCAATTATTGCTGCAATAAGCCTGTGCATTGATACTATTACGAGTGCGACGACTTACCGATGTGACAAACAATACTAACGTGAATATCATCCAATACCACAATACACGTATGCGTTCTCTCTCTCTCTCTCTCTCTCTCTCTCTCTCTCTCTCTCTCTTCCTTTGGATGCGTGTGTTACATGTTTGTGATTATCTCCCACAGATTCGTGCCAAAGGGCCTACAGGACATGGAAGTCGGTTTATTAAGGTACACGCACACACACACACACACACACACACACACATGTGATATGCGCGCGCGCGCGCATCCACTGATGGTGAACGACACATTGATTCGATGTTCTCCACCATCGCAGGGCACTGCTATGGAGAAGCTAATCCGATCCATAAATTGCCTTCTAAAGTTTCGAGAGGTTCGGTATAGTAGTAGTAGTAGTAGTAGTAGTAGTTGTAGTAGGAGTATGTAAGTAAGTAAGTAAGCATGTAGAGGACGACGAAAATGAAGAGTGTAAGGACCACCATTGCGCCACTGGAAACGCTGATGGTTTTTGGCCCTGTGATGACACGGCAAATGGGCATTTTGAGTGGACGAATCTCGTTGATATTTTTGCCTGTCGCAGTTGTCATAATGTCATTCTCTCTCTCTCTCTCTCTCTCTCTCTCTCTCTTGTGTGTGTGATATCAATTCTAATACAATTGCTCACTAATTCGCAGGAACAACACACAAAGCTGCATGAAGGCTGCCGCCACTCTCAAGCGCTGAAGCTTGGCGACGTAGCTACAGTAAACCTGACGTGCCTCGAGGGGGGGTAAGCTTGCCTTTAGTCGTATTGATCATGCCTTTACACGCTCTTTGACGGACGAGGTTATTGGCGTTGAATAAATTTTTTACTAATTATTTCCTATTTTTTGGGCTCTTGTGTCCTTCTCAAACCCACTCTCCTCCAAAAAAGGGTTAAGATCAACGGGAAGTACTCTCTGAACGTCGTCCCAACCGATGCTATGGCAGGGTTCGATCTTCACCATCATGAACTACGCAAATGATGATATTAGTGATGATGATGCCGATAATGATGATGATGATGATGATGATGATGACGATGATGATATATGTAGATTTATAAGCAAATATAGACAAAGCATTAACGTCTATTGTCGCGGCGATATGATTTGGCCACGCCAGAGGCAAACACGAACACAAAGACGATACGATGAAAGTCTTAATCAGTTGCAAATAACTTTCGAATGCAGATTTGATATTCGCCTTCCCCCCACCCTCCCTCTGGATGACTTTGAAGAAATGGTAGTGTTCCCTACCCATGCATGCATCAACCAACCAACGAGGATACATGCTCACAAAAAGAGCTTTGCCCCCCCCCCCCCCCTCATTCGCGAGAACACTCAAGCCCCCTGTTTATTTGTTTATTTGGTCATCAATGCAAATATCGGCTTTAGTCAGAAATATCGGCTAATTGCCGCAACACAATCTAATCATCAGCTCAAGAAATGGACCGCGGAGGAGGGTGTAAGCTACGAGTTCGTCTACAAGGTCGAGTGGCAGCTCGAATGCATCCTGTTGTTTTTTTTTTTTTAAACATCAATATGGTGATGTTATGGAGTGTTATTCATGTCTCGTTGGTCTCACTTGGCGCTCTCTTTATCACCCTTTTAATCTAATCGCAATGCGTCAGACCCCAGCGCACCACGTGTCCTCCATCGATCGGTAGTTGGCAGCTTATATGCATGCAAGTGCTAAATGTGCTTTATTTGTGCCTACATCGCCCCACACACACGCGCGTGTACAGTTCCTGAGAGACTCTTCTTCTCCGGCAGAGAAAAGTCGCCATTCTGGGGTGCATTCGAGGACTGCTTTAAGGTACTGAGGGGGTGGGTAGGGGGTAGGTTGGCTTCTTCTCTCCTTTGCCCATTGCTTCAGCCAAAAGTGTAAAGTCTTGATTGCCTGATGACAAATTGTATAATTTGCCTATTTTGCCTGCGTTGCTCCGCGTAGGAGGAGGTAAAGATCGATCTTGTGAAGGAGATATTTCCAGCAGGCACTGACGGGCGCTACATTCGAGGGGCAGGTACTGCCGACCATTTAATCCAAGGAAGGAAAATCAACAATTTGCTTGCTGCTTGCCCCCCAGAAAACATCGATGATATATGTATATATATATATATATATATATATATATATATGTATATCACATTTGGCCTCGTTTTGTGACTGTATAAGTCGTGCAATCAGTAGACCCTGCTATTTTCTCGTTTTGCATCCGTTTGCGGATAATAGGAATTCCCGTGTACGGGTTCTCGCCTATAGCGAACACGAAGATCATGTTGCATGAGCACAACGAATTCATCGGAGCGAGGTATTTGATGCTGCATGCATGTAGTGTGCTTATGCTGGCCGGGCTGGACAACGCCAGCGACGCAACAATCGCGGCACCATTGTTCTCATCAATACTCTTCAACCTTTGCGTATGCGCATAACATTGTTTGTACTGTACGTGCTGTTGTCCTCCCGTTCGATGTTTTTCCAGCGAATATCTTCGCGGGATTGTTGTTTATGAGAAGCTCATACCGTCGCTAGCGAACCTCGAGCCGAAGAAATGAAGTAAGCGTCGCAAACAGCCAGGTACGTTACGACACTGATTCAAGGTCAATGGCTTTGGCCTCATACATTCGCACACAGCTCCTTGGCCTTACATGCGAACATATTAGACTTGAGTCGTCAAGCTACTCGTGGTAACAACGTTGAAACCGAGAAAACTATGTTGGCTTGCAAAACTATGTTGGCTTGCTACGACCTACGTAGGTGGGCTCGTTTCGTGCCCGTGCAACTGCACGCAGTACGTAGCTAATTCAGATCGTAAACAGAGTTGGCCCTTGTCGAATACGCAAGTGAGTTGTGCATGCTCACAATGAATACTCATGGTAATTCTTTACATATATAAATAAATATTTTGCGCTGCTTCAGCAAGCAAGCATTCCAACGCGTATGCACAATGTAAATTGTATACTTAGCATGTGCAACGCACTTTTATTGGTTCATTGTTCGCATGAAGGTGTCACAATGCGATATAATGCTAATTATAGCCATATGTGCGTTTATCTTGCTAGCTTGCGATATGCACACGATGACACTGCTCTAATGTGCCGCATGCGTACAACTTCGTCTAGTCTGTGTGCGTGCGCTGGCATGCACCCATGACAAAGCTAAAAAGGTAGGTTTCACAGCTAGACAGTGCGTAACGCAATGAGACTGCATTACACCAGTAAGAATTGATGTATAGTTGGGTAAAAGCGCACACTGAAGCTGGCTGTTTGTTACTCCTCAATGGAATGGGCTTGCTAGCTTGGGGCAAAACAAAAACTTAAACATTACACATGTGCAAGGATGTACGAAATGGATTGGCTGCGAGTAATAGACACACATCAGATGCCTATCTTACGCACATGAATGTACAATGAATGGCAATACAATGAATTCATAGCATGTCATCAATAGCAGCAAGTAATTCGGAATGATCTAGACAGTTTGAGACTGCATCTCTAGATCTAGCTAGGGCCTGTGCGTAGGACAGTAGGATAGTTGTCACTGTTTCTTCGCGTACTACTTCAAGAAGTGTTATTGTGAGTAGTTTTTATGTGCTGATTTGCTCACCTACACCACAGAAACACTTCCACATGCACGAGACTACTCGCGAATGTTGACTACTTGCATTGCACGTGCTAGCGTGGCTACATAACGACAATGCCCGGTTTATGACACATTTCTAGCTTGGTCCTGCGGCGTTTTTCATGCTTGATTTTGTTGCGCAACATGGGCGCGTACGTAGCATGCTCCAGCACTAGCATACCAGCGCCGCGCCTTGACTTCCTTATCACCGTGCCTTGATTTCCTTATCTTTTTTGTCATTGCCGTCATCGCCTTCACCGTCAAAAGTGCTGCGGCTCCAATCGACCGGTGGCTGATAATGACCATAGGAATACTCTATAAAACATAATGGCTATAACGATGGTAGTAAAAAACGAGCAGCCATCCAACAACTGCCATCATCACTACTATGTTTATCGTCACCATCATAATACATCTGCAGTGTTTATCATCATCATCAGTATTGCGCCATGGACAGGAAGTTGGAGAAGCGCCCGTGGCGGTAGCAACACATATGTGGCGACTTGCGTGCAGACACCTTTTCCTGGACGGCCCAGGCAGAGTCGCCTTCTTGAAAGCACTCTTTGCACACCCTCATTAATTCTTTGTGGTCTTCCTTGTCGAGGATGCCCTCAGGAAAGTACCTGTGAAGGCATGAAGAGCAAATCAGGACATCAAAAACTTGCAATAACGGCAGCAGTTACGGCCTTATGCATGCCCCCCACTCTCCCCTCTCCTAATGCCCGCATATTCTCTTTTGAATCTGGGGGCTGGATATCCTTAATGGGTCGCAAACACCGCCGTGACGACCTTTCCATCATTACTGGAAAATTCCTCTTTTTCTCTGCGGTCATGCTAATATAGAAGCGATCCAGAGCCATCTGTATGTGGAGGAAATTAGAAAAACTGTCAAAGCAGCTGCAGTAGCAGCACCAGTCGCCCATGATTCGAGTTTGTGAGCAAGTGAAACTCAAGGGTTGACTAACGTCACGACACGGTCATTTTGGCGACACGAAAACCATTCTCTTTGTTCTCTGCAATGGCATCATTTTTGTAATTTTCGCTCAAGCATTAAACAGGATAACCCTTGCTTTGTGCATGTGGAAGAGGCGCAGGGCCGTCTCCGCCGAGCCCTTCCCTTTGTCGTACACCGCCCTCAAATATTGCGGGCAATGCCCAATCTGATATGGGGGGGGGGAAATGAATAGTTATGGAGGAGGGAGCTCCGTCAGAAGATGGTGATGATCACTATGACGATAATGATGATGATCATAATGGTGACAAAATACAATTGCTCCGCACACATTCGTTATTTTATTTCTCTACCAGTCACGCATTTCGAGACGACACTCGAGGTGCTACTACCTTTTTGAGACCGTTGGAATTGTTCCAATTGTTATGGTTGCCAAACCCACCCGTGAAGTCCTTTCCGCACATGTAGCACCATTTCGCGCCGCAGTTGCAGGATATGTGCGTGCACGCAAGGTCCTGAGATGAGATTCCATCGTAAGAAACATCTTGGAGGGGGCGAGTAATCCCCTAGATACAACTCAAAAAGCTCCAGCAATCATCGGCGCTTTCAGTGCCGTCAATGTTAGAAGAATTGTGGTGGTGATGATGATGAAGATGCGGAGGTGCTGCCGCTATAGCGAACGTCTCGGCAGGTTAATATTAATGATGATCCAAATTGAATTGATCCCAATTGAATTGCCTAGAGCTACCTTTAGCCCAGGCTTTCCACACTTCGGGCACAGCTGCGACGACGATTTGGCAAGAATAGAGAGGAAATCCTTGTAGAGGGTCACGACGCCCATCAACCCCTGAGGCAAACAATCGGACGGTTGAGGAGGGGTTTCTCAGTCTTCTCAGGGCAGACTTCATGATGCTGTTTTCGTTGATTTTGGGGACACGCCCGTCATAGAATAGGAACAGGTGGACGATTACGAGAAATGGCAAAAGCGCGCACGCGCTGCCGCGCTCGGGGGAGCTGACCTCGCAATCGTGAGTCATCTTCTGGGACGGAGGCACGTGCTTCAAGCACCGTAGGCATGTCAATGTTCTGCGGGAAATCCGTCACAAGGGAGGTGAGGTGGGGAGAGGGGGGGGGGAATTCTGGGAAACGTATATAGAAATCGCCTCGAAGCATAATCAATGTTCGATGTATTTGTCAATATGCACACATGCATATATTCGCACCTGCATGCCTCAAGCTGGCACTCGAAATACACGCCAGTCATTGAGTTAGGACCAAAGGCGTCTCCGATGCTGCTGGTGAGCCCCTGATGATCGACCGTCATAATAAATGATGATAATGATGGTGATGGCAGCGATGACTATTGCGTATAATGACGCGGAATCACGGCGATGGGTTAATGGTTGTGGGTGCAACTACAATGACAACGACGATGGTGATAATAGCAATGATGGTGATGGTGATGGTGATGATAGCAGAGAGAGAGAAAAAAGGTGTTTTAGGACTCTTTTCTTCCATAGCTCACTTGTACATCCTTCACGCGCACAAAGAGAGAGAGAGAGAGAGAGAGAGAGAGAGAGAGAGAGATGAAATGCCTCCACCTTTTGATCCGAAATGTCTCCCATGATTCCATTCTCAGCACCTTCCTCATCCTCATCCTCGTCTCCATCCTCGACCACATCAAGATCGACCTGCCCCCCCTCCTCCGCTCCTTCCTCTACCCATAGGCAGCCGTACGCACCACATCGAAGACAGCTCTCTCGCTCGTCAGGATTCTTCCCGAACTTACACAGCTCGCAAGTCCAATACTTCGCTGCTTGGGCGTCCGCGTCTTCGTCTTTCCCGCTTGCAACCTCCTCAAAACCCTTCATTCCTCGTGAGCCGCCGCCTCTGCTTCCACTGCGTCGCCGTCTCCTCACACGTGCAGGGCTGGCCTGACCGCTTCTCTCGCTGTCCGATGCGGAATCCGCCTCCGTTCCGCGCGACCGTGATCTTGAGCGTGAGGCAGACCGAGCCCGCTGACGGCGCAGAGCACGGGACCGGCGGCGGGCTTTAAGCGGGACAAGTTGCAAAATTACCGTGATTAGAATATGCACTCCCCGGTTTGTGTGTTTCTGTTTGTGAGTTTCTTGCTGTGTAGATTTTGTGTGGTGGCCGGTTAGAATTGCATCTAGCCTCTCTTCTGACGCTTACCGTCGACTTCGCCTTCTCTCTTTTCGTCCTCCTCCCACGCCAGCAATGCTTTCTTTAGAGCCTCTCCGCTCACAGGCGCGGTTAGCCATTCTCATGGGAAGTACCTAGATATTTTTGGCGAAAAGAATGACGACCGCTCATTCGGACGAGGGATTTTTTTGAGACGTCCATAGCGCACTACAATGAAGATCTAGAGAGAAACATGCCGCACTACTACCGCATATAGGGCAGCAACAACCATCTTCAGCACACCAGGGCGTTACGCATTCAGTCTATCAGTATGCAACGGTGTGAGAGAGAATCCGAAAGACGCTGTACATTTCATGCTTTGCCACGCGCGGGAACACGATGCGGCCACGCTCCATCCCCCCCAGCAACGCCTAGAAAAGACACGCAAATAAGTCCGGAACTCCGCAATCTGATGGCGTGTCAGCTCCAGGTGGACTCTCCAAACTTATTGCAGGACGAAGTCATGCTTGCTCGAGAGAACTCCGCGGGGGGGGGGGGGGGGGACAACGAAAAGGAAATGGGCGGGAGGTGTTTTCAACTCGCTCCCTGTCAAGTACCTTGCCCTCTTCTCCGCCTTCTCGCTTCCACACAGCTATAAGGTTTTGCTCTCCGACGGCAGGTACTAGACCTTCCCCTCCAACCCACTCCCCACCACTGCCAGGTTTAATCCCGACAATCGTGCACCTTCCCGCCCCCACAAGACCCAAGGCCAGCTTTGGTGACGAGGAGATACTCTCAGGCAGGTTCTTGGGCAGCATGGCGGAGGGTGGGTGAGCAGCGAGGCAACTAAAGTTGAGGGCTGGGAAAGTCCCATACCGAGCGCTTGTTCCGCCGGATTTCTCATCTTTCTAAGAGTGGGTATTGGCGGCAATTTGGGGGAGGAATTGTACATGAGGGCCAAGCTATAACACCATTTCGCGTCCCCACATGCCCCCCGCCCCCCTCGCTCTTTTTCGCGTCTCCACTACAACTCTCATCTACCTGCAACGTTGTTGCTCGGAATCGTACCGTGAGATCCGCTACCCTGCCATGGGAAATCTCTGCAAACGCGAACGCAGCGGCATTTTCACAGCTCGCAGTCCGTTTCGAAATCTGCAGGAGCCTCAGCGTGTACCAAACGCCACGCCGCACCGAGAGCGGCCGGGGTAATGCTAGGGTGAATCTCTCATTGCTGCGGCCATCCTCCGTTATGGAACTTTGGCTGCCGTCCGCGTTATCGTCGCCTGCAAGAGGCACCCTGCTTGAATATCTTGCTTGCGCAAGAGGACGTCGACGAGATTGCCTTCGAATGGGGAGGGGAAAAGAAGGGAAAGAGGGGGGTGGGAAGGGGGAAGGAAATCGTAGCAATTGCCACGCAAGTCAGAATCCAATACATGAGGGAAAAATGTGCTTTGACAGAATATGCTCTAATTTCGGTGTGTGGCGGAAGAAAGAATCGACGCACATACCTAGGAAGATCGGCTGTGTAGATTCGCAGATCGAAGTATTCCCCTACCAAACAAAGCCACATCAAAAGCGCAATTCGGACAGAATCCTTGAGCGTTTGGCAGAAGTTTAGATATCTTGAATAGCAATCCATATATATATATATATATATATATATATTTATATGTTAGCGCATGTCGACAACGCCCGTGGTTTTTATACAGTTACGATGCGAAAAAAAACCTCCAAACGCCCAGAATCAGTTACACCCCACGTCCTACCGCACATTTCTCACCTTTGGTAATATCCTTCTCTTTTGGTACGAAAAGGTCCACAGAGAGCAGCGATATGCCGGCAGGAGAGTCTGCGCCTACCATAAAGTCTAACCACTCTTCTGCTTGCGCCGAATACTCCCAGGTAGGACCTAGCACGACTTGTTCCTTCGTGGCTCTTTGAACCGATACAAAATGTCGCTGCTTTATCCACTCTACGCGCTTGCTGTGCTCTCTCCGCGCCTCGCCCTTTCTTCGCCGTTCTTCCTCCCTTTTCACCTTCTCTCGACGTGATCGCTGCGTCTCTGCCTCAATCGTCGCAATAAACGCACTGCTCTCTTCACTCTCAAAACCATAATTTGCAAGGACTGCGAGGGGCACAAACCCTCGGGGTAGCCCCGAAAAGCTGGTTTTGGTAGGCTCGGCAGTGCCCTCGAGCTGCTTCTTCGCCTGGGAAAAGCAGTATTCGCACAGGCTGCAACGGCTCCAACACTCCTCCGCTCTGCAAAATCGGTTTCCACGCGTATGCGTGTTCATGTGCCGTGGGCAGAGCCCATCGCCGTCCTTGCCTTGGCAGGACCAGTTTGATTTATCGTTGTCACGCAGCGCCGAAAATACCGCCCCGTGCTTGCACCGTGGCTTTCTGTCCAATTCTGCCATCTTCGGATCTGCTCGCTTCACAACCTAAGAATGAGTCGGAGGGAAGGACGGCTGGCTGTTAAAAATGAGATGGCGATGTGGTGAAAGGCATAGAAAAGGAAGAAACGACGAGTGAAAAATGCATTCTCTTCTCGGCGGCGGTAGCATGTCCTCCCCCCCGGCGGCATTGCCACCAACTCAAAGAGATTTCGCATCCAGTCGGAAAAACGAGATGACAATAGCGACAATGATAAAGTCTGGCCTTACTACCTGAGCGTAGATGCAAGTAAGGTTCGGCGGGGAGCTGAGGATGCGGAGAACATCGCCCTTCTTCACATGCAGCGAATGGCGAGCAGCATCAACATCGATCCCTGGCCACAACGTCGCTAGGTGCGAAGAATTCGCTTTCCAGTCTTTGTGCGCAACAAAGAATGAACCAGAAGGCCGTGGGAAAGCCGGTGATTCGATGGCGGAGGTATTTCCATTTTCGGTGGAGAGACGGAGACAGGAAAGCCACCTTCTGAGGACGTTATTGCTGCCCTTGAGCCTAGCCCATTTCTCCTCCTTACCAGCTTTCTCATCGTCGCCATCCTGCAGGGTTGTTCCGATCTCGGTCAGCCCCCCGGCCTTCGCCTCATGCGTGTCACCCTTCGCCTCCGCAGCGTCCATGTCTAGCTCAACAAGCCGATGCCCCCAAGCCCCGCTTTTGCAGTCGCGGCATTCTGTAACCAGCCTTTCAAAGGTCCCCTCCATAGAACACAACTCACAGCAAACCCTTCGCCCGAGGGAGGCAAGGGCGTGCGCTATGCTCCGAGCGGCCGAGGCCTCCAGCTCTTCTTCCCTCTGCAGTTTTCCAAGGCGCTCCTCATCGAAGCTCTGCACAGCCCCTAGTCGGGCTTCTAAGCGCAATTCTTCGACTTCCTCGGCGGGAATAGGCGTGAGGCACTCACCGGGTACCAGCCCGCTGGCTGAGCCGTACATCGGCATGTGAGCGTCTAGAATTCTAAAATTAATCCACATATACATTTATATGTTTATATATATATATATATATATATATATATATAATGACAACTGGCGAGGGTTAAGTGTGGAGCGGGGGATTAATGTACAATTATTGTTCTTCTCAACCACCGCTCTACGTGTAAAATACCCTTACCGAATATATCTCTGGCGGTAGTGGTGTCTCATCAACTTTGTTGGGAAGTTATACCTTAGTTATGTAATGAAGCGAAATATATGGAAGAACTTATCGACAATGTTGTACCGCCAATGACCATGATACGAGCGCGCAAACACACATGCAAACAAACAACGCAGAGACTGTCCGGAATCACACAAAACGGCGGTTTCGAAAGCACGATCAATTTTGGTGATGTATGGTTTGCTGAACGAGATTCTCGAAATAGGGGGCGGGAGGGTTCGATCTGACTTAAGAGTATGGGACTCTTTGAAATGGTACTGCCTGCCACCTTTCCCTCTCTCTCAAAATAAGTTCCCTCATGCAAAAAAATACCAAGACATGATGTGCGAGAAATGGCGAAGAAAAAAGGCAAGCCTTACTGTTTATACGGCCTGTCATCTTCTTCGAACTGCGAAACCCAGATCGCCTCGCCAGGTCTGATGGCCTTCCCGCTCACGGCGCACCGAAGTGCTCCCTGGCCCCACTTGTGCCTCCACCTTTGAAAGACCCTCCCTGGAAACGCGGGATGGTATCGAGGAGTAGCGGGAACAAGTGTCTCTCCGCCCAGGGGCTTTGACGTCAAGGCTAGTCGCGGACATCGGTAATACGCGCATTTTGTACATTTTTCGATAATTACACCCGCTTCGTGCTTGTGTTCGCCGTAGCGGCAGACAAACGATTTCTCGACGCGGGACGCTTTCAGGGAATGGCGTCCGGCTAAACACTCATGGTGCGAGGCTAAGAATGTCGGCCGATAGACGTGGAGGAGGTTTCCATCTTGCTCTTTGGCCTCGGAATGGCCTCGTCGAAGTTGGTCGCGAAAGAGAACGTCCCCGACTCGCAGTCCTGCCACCATAGCCTTTCGAATTAGAAAGTAGCGCCGCTCAGTTAAGACGGGGCGTGAGACACGAAACCATTGTCTTGACGATCGGCTGCTGTCGCCCCCCCTGACGGCAACGTTGTCGGGGCGAAGATGCTGTCCTTTTCGTTCACGGATTGGCTCCTTTCTGCCGTCCGCTGCGACGACGAAGATATGAGTGATGCGCTTATCCGTGGCGGTCAGTGAGAAGGTGCCTCCCGACATTTCACTGCCATTATCGGACATGTTTGCTTGGCCAAGCTTGCGACCGATTCGATATGTCCGAGGGCCTTCAAATGGCTTGCATGGTTGGCGATTCCAAACCGGGTAGCAACGGAACGTTGCCTTTGCACCCGGAGGTAGGAATACTGGAGGATTCATTGACAAGCGGACGCATTCGCTGTTGTTTGTGCTATTCTCTTTCCCCCCCTTTTTCTTCCTCTTCTTCTTCTTCTGTTTCTTTGACTCTTTCTTCTTGTCGTCATTATCATCCCCGGCCCCGGGCACGACCGGGTGGGGGATGCGAGGGAGCGCCTCAATGGAAGGGAAAGTGAAGCAAAAGCTCCCCGCTGCTGCAGCCTGTCCACCCGACTTGGTTTTTCCTTGCAAACCAAGACCCTCCTCGAGGAAGAGCTGCTTGGTGTCGACGTAGTCTTGAATGAAAAACTTGCTTGAGTGCTCACAGTACGATTGAACGGTTAGCGCGATGTCCGGGTTGAATGGCAAAAATGCCCGCCCTAGCAGCAATACATAGGGAGGGGGGGGGGGAGAGGGGAATGGGGCATACTTAGACTCAGTGGCAAAGGTCTTCAAGGTTCAAAAATTAAAATGGCTAAGGAAGTTTGCTGGGGAAAAACTCCTCTGTGAGGGCACTCTATGGCATCGCAGCGAGACCGAGCGAAACTATGTCAACAAGGAGCCCACCATGATCAGGAATGAGAGCGGTCAGCGAGAAGCTTCCAGATTCTACATTGTGCTTTTCCATAGCGAAGCTCGCACTTTTGCGAAACCTCTCTTCAGATTTGCTCTCTTCCGTGGCTTCCATCATGCACGCAGGCTTGCCTCCACCAGCGTAGGAGGTCAGGTACCGACCCTTTTCGTCAATGATGCTAACAAGCTCAGCGCCCCTGATATGATTGAACAAATCCATTATTCATCTGGAAATAGGCCACGGTGGTTTTTGCCGAGGGCAATCTGTACAGATTTTGAAATGAGCAGGTTTTGGTACGAAAATTCATCGCATGCGGAATAAGAACTAGCAAGTTGATTTTCTAAACGATCACCTGATTTCAAACGACCTGTGAAATGTCACATTGTTTTGGGTGATAAAACGACCTTTTCATTCTCTTTGATAGCCAGTTTATAACACTGACATCCTCTTCAGAGGCTAATGGTGGCCTTATAAAGAATTTGGATCCCTTTCCCCTTTCCCATCTCATCTGGGTAGCGGATACGTGGTTAATAGATACGTGGTTATACAGGCATTCTCAACCAAGCAGTTTTTGGGGGTGAACTTCTCTCTGTATGTTTAAAGATTTTCAGCTGAGAAGTACCATGGGCTGATATTAGATATGTATGCGCTAATTATTATTATTATCATAATATCTATATGCAGCGTGCTATTTTCTCACAGGTGAGCTGTACCATTGGCCCTGGTTCCTTTCCTTTTGGCAAACTGTGGACAAACTCTGTTTCGCTGATGGCCAGACTTAAATGCTCGCATTCCGGCGTGTCCTTAGTACTCCTAAAGGCAAAAGGAGGGAGAAGAGCAAAGAGTACGTGTATGAAGAATTCGGTAACTCTGCTTTTATTCTCTTGATATTTGTGTGCGGCGGCCTATTTGATATTTGTGTGCGGCGGCCCTCGTGTTGCTCTGAGATGCCATAATCATTCTACCTCGGCCTGATGAGAACAGCTCTTTCCTTATTATTTCTTCCAGTTGGCGAAGTTACCTCGACCTCTAGGGTGACGTTGGTGTGGTACCTACTCTTTTTCATATCGTTTGCACTCAGGTCTACCGCAATCCCACTGACGTACATCCCATTCTGGACGACGCTTTTGCTCTCGTCTTTATCTGCCTTCCCCATCGTTATCTCCATCCGAGCAGGTCGCGGTATTCTTTCGTCGTCCCGCTTCATTTTCCCTGTTGCGAGCCTAATTTGGTGCTCGGCGTGAATGACATTGCTGTGGATAGCTGATGGCAGTGCTGTTTCTTTCGAGTCCTTGCTGCTGTTATCACGTTTCCCATCCCCATCCTTTGTGACGCACGGGAGGCACGTTTTGCGGTGGAGAAGGGACATAGGCCCCACCTCACTGCATGTAGTACCTAAGGGAATTTGTATATATATATATATATATATATTATTTACATATATGCATAATAATGATATCGGCAACTCTTATCGAGAAGCAAATGCATGAATTATGAGCATCATCTGTGTTTCTTCCACCAACCAATGAGAAGAAGATAAGGGAAGATTGAGAAAACTATGCACTACATTTTAAGGCTTTCTCGGTCGTAGCAAAAGCCCTTCGTGCTCGCATTGGAATATAGTTTTCAGTCCTTGCTCTTTCGAACTGCTCTAGCAGCACTAGTCGTTCCTCAACGGTCGTGAGCCGCACCTGAACCGCCCACAATGTATCATAGAGAATAATAACATGTCAATAATAAGACCGCAGTGGTATGGGTACAAAGCGAAGATAAAATATGGAGGGAAAAACAGTTCGGTGTCCTCGTGACAATGCTGCAGCACCGCATCTTTCCTCAGCAAACCGACGGAGCCCACTCCTGAATTGTACAAATCGCGCCGTTTCAATCCCACGAAGGTATTTCTGTTCCCGGGCCCCGGCACAAAAGCAGCCACTAGTTCAATCACATCCCCTTTCCTGGTTTGGAGTGCAGGGGAAAGTAAAAGTAATCAAAGTCAAAATCAATATTCTTCATCAACAGCACTGCGACAAGGCGTTGGCTGATAAAGCGTATTCGGCATGGCTGTACCACCTGAATCGAAGCGACTCGAGATAAATATGGTTTTTGACCCTTTTTCCTGGGATGAGCTCGAGGCGTCCGCGGTTGGAAAGGGAGGTTACGCCATCCTTCACCGCGATGAAAAGGGCTGTTCCATGGCCCTTCCGAGGAAGGACCATGTTGGTGATTTCCCGCTGATCCAATTTCAAGTTCGTCTTTGCGCCGCATGCACAGCACTCGGGGACAAAGCCAAGACTTTTGTAGCCACATTGCCAGCACTCGACTCTCTCAAGAGTCGTGAAGTCTCTGTAGGGCGTGACCCGCTGCGTCCCATGAGTAGCCGTGGTCATTTGGGTCGAGCAATTGCAGATAGAGCATTTCGTCTCATTGTTGCGGTCGGGCTTTCCCTTGAACATGCAAACCTCGCAGAGCTGGGAAGGTGAATATGGCGGGAGGGTAGTGAGGCCTTTCTCATCCGTGGCGTCGTTTGTGTCCTCTTTACTCTCGGCATCGTCCGGGAGAGGATGGTGCCCGAGCATGAAGTAGCAGCATTGGACAGGACCAGTTCGGCTGAAAAACTGACCAAAATGCGAACATATTTTTCACTTAGATTCAAGGAAGGGTTGTCTTCTCGTAGATTTCACAATGCCAAATATAAAATCACAAACATAACTACGGCAGCTATTCTTGGTGCAGGGAGAGGAGGGGGACTTAAATCGGACTACAGTGAGAAGAAGCAAATATGAAATAAACTGAAAAAAAAAGGCGCTCGTACATTCAGTTTTTGGCTTGTATCAAACTTCCACGCCGACGATGACTCGCCAGATGGGTGCCTTCGTAGCTGTTCCGGATATGTAACTTTGCATGACCATTGTTTGCAACTGCAATGTCCAACACCCGGCGTCTTCATGCCCGACTCAAGTTCGAACACCCCATCTTTTTGCGTAACCATCAGAGCGTACTTGACACCTTTTTGCAGGACGAATCCTCGTTTCATGTACACAGTCACAGCGACATCGTCGATAGAAATCTACCATAGGTTTCAAAGGAATTAAAACTAGCGATAGCAAGGTGGGTAACAACAACAAGACTCTTTTTACGAAGACAATGCCCTCACCTTGCTTCCCTTTTGCTTGGCCTCCTTTGCCACCTCAGTTTTCTTCTGAGGATCATACTCTCCGAAATCGAGCATTTTCTTCGCGGAAGTGTCCCACAGAGAAACTTTCAACTCTACGATCGAATCCCCACGCTTGGTGCGGCAAAAGACTTTCACATGGGTAAGCGCAAGGCCTAAAATGGCAGCACCGGACAACGAGATGTGTGGGACGATGAAGTGCACCATTTATGCGTGCGTGCCGTGCATACGCGTGCGTTTTGCTGAATTTAAGATTACCACTGGCAGTGACTTTGATAAGTGTTCCGGACGCATTGAAATCCTTCCTTACAGGAGGACTTTTATGCGGCTTACATGAAGGAACCTGACAAACAAAGCGGCATGTCCATCGACATCCTTAGTGCTGCATTGAAATTACGAAGATATAATTAGGGAATGAATCTACCGCACCGAGAACTTCGCTTCCATCACATCGGATTCATGACCCCCACACTTTGATCCGTTACCAGTGTGAAAGTCGCATCCACCACAACAAGCGTGTATGGCGGAAGAGTTACTTCCGCACACCAAGCAGTAGTTTGACTTGCTGTGAACTGTTCCCTTTGCGCGATGGCAAATGGAGGAGTAGAAGGACAGCCCTTGCAGAAACGTCGATCGATCATGGCACCTACCGTATTATTCACCGTTAGTTTTGCCGCTACCGAACAATAAATCTGGTGCGTGATGGAAGGAAGGAAGCCACAACCACTATACATCTAAATGAAAAGGCGATCAAAGCGAAGAAGACCGACCCGTTGCTACAATAGAGGCGTGCTTCAGGAAAGGCGGCAACCATCTTCCTCGCATCACGAATCTCAATTGATGGTTCCTGTAGCTCTTCTTCACTGGAGCCCTTCGCCTTTATGAGGGCCCCGTAGCGCTGCTGTGCTGCCTTTATTAGCGCACGGTCTTCAACATCTTTGAGGGGTATAAGCGAGCTTTCGGGAACAAAGCCTTCCGTCCAGTCTGTGGGCATTTCTAAATTTGCTCTGATCTTGTAGGAGTTTCCGTAGTAACGATCGACGCTAGCGAATCCATTCACCGTGATTCTCAGGCTTTCAGGATTACTCTTCTGTATGATGACCGAATTATCGAAAGGAACAGAGAAAGCCTCGGTGCCGTAATTGGTGGCCTCCTTCCCATCGGTCTGGTCTTTGCGATAGCGGTGCAGAACCATGACCATTCGGTTGGGAGCATCAATGTCAATGCGGATGCTATCGCCTTCCACTATCCTCCTTCCTTCTAAGGTGTTCTTCAGACTGAAGACTTCTCTCGATGTGATCAATCTGAGGTCGAATTCTGCAATGACGACAAAAGCAGCGAGGCGCATACACAACGCGTGTTACGTGAGAGATAGTCCTTTTCAAGTGAGTGTATGGTTCAAAGTGTGGGCCTTCCATACATTCAGGATCATCATGATACTCAAGTAGAAAGAATCTATGGCCTCTCCCCAATCGATGTATCCACAGGGTCGCAGGGAAAAATTCGTGTGCAAATATTTTTATCATGCGAACTACACATTTGGGATAAGCATCATTAATTAAACACATTCCAGGACATTTATTCAGAGAGCTATCTATGACATACCAAACTGTGAACCAATCTCCGCCAGCAAATCATCTGATTTCTTCGCTCGCAAGAACTCGAGACGGAGGGAAAACTTCCCAAACAAAGGTACAGGAGAGACATACAAATATTGTCGTCTAGACGAAAGGATATCACCTTCTAATATGAAATCCTTCGGGGTGAATTTGGTTATTTGGGGCCCTGTAAAGACTTCATCGACACGAGGAGGATCAGGCAGCCACCCAACATCACAGTTCTTTGGCGTTGAATGTGAGACAGTCTTCCCCTCATCCCTGCCTTTCACCGCCACAACGTCATCCGTCTCAACTTGCTCAAACCTCGCCATCAGGTCTATATATAATATAGATTGAAGGACAGGGCTTTGCTCTTTGCAGAGGGCGTCAAGGGAAATTCCTGCATATTTCCGATCAATCCCGAGGCGCTTGGTGCCGCCACAGACTATACTGCTCGGGCCGATGTGAAGGGGGATTTTCCTTCCTTCGTGGATGAGGTAGCCATAGAGCGTCCTGGTCTCAAACACGTCCATAATAGCCAGCACCAGATCTTCGACGGTTCGGAGCTGGAAAAAGACACAAGTCTCACACTGTGCGTTTTGTGGAAGAACTCGATAGAAGTTTTCGGCAATGATAAAAATTCAGATCGATGGCTATGCAAAGCGGCCATCACCGCTTCATTCACACCCACATCCTACCTGATGAAAGGCTATTGAGCGTGGCCGAGGTCCCAAAAAGCGAACTGTTGTGTCCGTCAATTTGAGGGAGGATTTTGCCTCCAACTTGTCTGTCCAGAGAAAGTGTGTTAAGTATGAGTGGGCGTGTGTGTGTGTGTGAGTATGCGTGTGAAACAAGAGAGATATGTGGGAGAGTGCGGGGGGCGAGGCGTGGAGAGGTGAAGAGCTATAACCCCATGAACTGGTCTCATGTATACGCATAAGAAACCCTTTGCGGACGAATGTCAGGACTAACGAGAAGAAAAACTACCAGAGCTTGCGAGAGGCAATTTATGAGGTACGTAATCCTTAATTTTGTCGATCACTTGGACAACTAGGTTATGTAGGCAAGGATGGACTCCGACCATCGCCACCTGTTCCCCAAGGAAACAGTAATTGGTGAGCGAATTCGGCGTGAAAGTGCTCCGTATGATTTTGAGTCAATCAATTTCTTTCTCTTCCCTTCAATTTGCTTCAGTAATGTCGGCCGATAGAATGAATAAACGAAACCAAAAGTGCTAAGTCTTTTGCTCATTTGCAGCTCATAGAAACACAAAAACGCACACGCACGCACACACACACACACACACACACACACATAAAGACAGACCGACGGCGGCAAATAAAGGGCAAAAAGGTGGAAGGGGGGAGGGGAGGGGATTAATGCTATGAAACCACAAAGAAAAAACTCTAGCTGCCATACAGGAATATCGTCGAGCTGAGGGGGGACAAACTTCGTTCCAATGGAGAGCACAAATCTCCTTTCTGACCCAATCTTACTGGCGATCTTCCTGCGCAGTTCTGCGATGGTAGTGGTGGGCCTCACGCCGTCAATAGACATCACGGCACGATAATCATTACTAAGACGTATCGTGGAATCTCCAGGCCACCATCTAGAGAGAAGATAGGAAACCGCAACATAGCAGCAACAAGGATAAAAAACCATCAGACCAGAACGATAATGAGTTCCCAAAATGCAGAGCTGAGCTCTGCATCAGCCGCACAAGGAACAATGCGAATGTTCCCCTTGAATCATAAACCGGGGAAGTTATAGACACAACACACACACACACACACACACATATATATATATATATATATATATATATTTATATGCCTCTCTCCTCCTTGGATATGCCTCCATCTAATGTGTAGCACGAAAAACTGTTCCCAGTTTAATTAGGTAACAAACAAGTTTACTTCCATATCTCCCGCCCCCCCCCCTCCTCCAAAGGCAGTCGACTTAAGTCTCCACTCTATCATATAACGACCGTTGGAATTTCATCAACGGGTGCTTCCGCGCGATCACGCAACCATCCTTTGCCTCTGGCCGTTCTGATAATTTATACGTGGTTCATGTTGGACGCTCGCAGCCAAAGCAACGCACTTTGGTTTCACCTGACGTCGGCTCTGAGCCTGGCTCGACCACCTCCACAATGTCCCCTGTAGCTATGGCGAGATTGTCTAAAACTTGTGATTCTTTAAGGAATTTTCGTTCCGACGAAGGCGTTCCCTTGCGTACGACATATAGCCCTGGTTTGACGCGGCCGCCAGCCGCAAGATTGCTATCGAGTGAGGCCTCCTCTAAAGCAGCTTAAAGCACAGAATCGTAAGGGAAAACAAGTCAAGAAGGAAGTAGTTGGCAAGTTCTTAGACGGGCGTCAAGCCGAAATCGGAATGTCACAATTTAGCTATAGAATGATTTCTCTATATTGCGTTATGTTGTTACCACTCGTGCATTACCTGCCCCCTTCGCCCCACACCCTTTCCTCTGCTTTCTCTTTCCCAGCCGAAAGCCAGTCTCCGCAAGGGTTTTGTCGTAGCGAATTTTCAACTTGTCGAATACGCCTACAAGGCGCACATGCTCACGAGTTCCCTCCTTCACGCGCCGAAGCATTTCGCCCGGGTAGAGGCCCCTTCGAGGGGCATCCCGTTCCGCCTCCTGCAGGAACACAGCGTTTTTCTCTTCATCGGCAAGCTCCACGAGCTGCACATGATCGAGGTTCCCGGGTAGTTTCTTGTCTCGCACACACAGCACGACATCGCCGGGCGCTAGTTTCAGCAGCTCCGAGTCGACTTCATCGTTGACCCCATTAAACTTTTTCACGCAGACAAACAAGGGAGGGGCGGCCGCCTTCGATTCCAGGTCCTTTTCATATTTTTCCTCCTTCCCGCCTTCCTTCTCCTCTTTCTCCTCCTTTTCTTCCGTATCCGCCTTCATGGTCTTCTTCTGATGCTCGTTCGGCACCATGAAAAAGAAGCTGGGGAGCTGCCCAGAGCTGGGGGAGGTGCCGTTGTTGCTCTCATCGTTGCGGGTGACCTGCAGCTCGAGCAAGACATCTTCGCCATTGGGGTTGCGCACATCGTATACCATTACGGTTGCGCCATTTTCAAAGAATTGGCGGCTCGGTGACGGCTACGGTGGTGCACACAAAATCCAAGATATCTTATTGTTCTTTCTATTCTGCATTTATCTAGGGTATATTATATTTACACACACACATATATATATATATATATATATATATATATATATATTTATAAATTTATGTGTGGTACCCTGTCCATATAATAAGCCTCTCCTCCTGATTGAATGATAGCGACCTTATACCTTTTCATTTGAAGCATTATTGGATTAAAAGAGATTATAACTACCCCCCTCTCTCTCTCTCTCTCTCTCTCTCTCTCTCTTTCTCTCTTTGTATGTGTGCGTGTGTGTGTGTGTATGTGTGTGTTTGCGTGTGCAGATATGGTCTGTATGACACCAAATGCCCCATATAGCTGTTCCCACCTACCATTTGTTTGGCTCCATAGGAATTCCGCTATCTAAAATGAGAGTGTGGATTTTTTCCATCTTTCCGGTGGAAACCATAACCTAAGTCACACACAAATGTCTATACTCTTGCTATTCGCTTCATATTATATACGTGCACACACACACACACACACACACACACACACATATATAAGTATATATATATATATATATATATATATATACGTGCACACACACACACACACACATATATATGTATAAGTATATATATATATATATATATATATATATATAATACAATGAGAATAATACATCGACGCAAGAATAGCGCGCTCTTGTCACAACATATTGAACGTTCTCTACCCGCTTGCAGTGACAAAGGAGCTTGTCTTCATCTCCGATCGAGTTGACCCCCTCCGTCACGAAGATGTCCACATTGGAAGTTGATGCTGAGCACAAGCCACCAATCCCGAGCAGAGAGGCCTTTTTTGACACTCGAATCTTAAGCCTTTTTACGTTTGCAGAAGAGGAGGAGGAGGAGGGCAAGACGCATCAGACACAGCCATAACAGCCAATAGGCACACGATAAATTTTCTCCCTCCTCGCCCCCCCCCCCCTCACCCTGCGCCCGATGCCAATCCGTTTGGTTATGGCAGAGATGTACCCGTCCTTGTTCCGTCCTCCAAAGTACCAGTCCGGTATTATCGAATGCCCTCGCTTCACATCGAGGACCCGAACGTCATCATCGACGGTGTGTCTGCGATTTCCGGCCGCGTGGCACGTCTCGCTTATAAGCTGGTAAATGCGCCTGCAGAGCCCGCAGCTCCGGCAGACGGAGAACATCCAGTGGTCCTTCTTGAACTCCTTGTATCTTGCCTTCATCGCAGCTACGAACGCCCGGTGCTGCTTGGCGCGCTTCACTCGCTCCTGTGGGGAAAGAGTAGATTTTGCGAGGTATGAGGGGCCACAAAAACTTCCGTGTAGTCGTGTTGGAAAATTGACCTCTTCCAAGAAGTTCAGCCGGCGAACTACTCGTTGCTCCCTGGCAAATCGGCGCCAGAAGTTTTGCTGGCGGACGTGGAATAGGTATTTGACCTGGGGGATTGTAGCGCCAGGAGGGGGGGGGGGGGGGGCCCCACCTCAGTGTAGCATAAATGACGAATGGCGAACTAGCTCCATCATACTCGGTATAAATCATACGTGTGCGCAAAATATATAAGTATATATATATATATATATATATATATATATATATATATATATTTTAAAATCCAAAGTTATATTTCTTTTGGTTTACAAGGACAACGCCGTGATTCCTCCACAACCGACATAACCACCCACTAACCTCTAGGGCTGAGGCATCAGATCATTTGTGGAACAGCTCTCTGGCCATTTTATGGTAGTGGGGTGGAAAGCATTCGTGGTACTCGTGGCATTTTGGCAGGTGAGAACCAGGGAGGAGAACTCGTTGGGTGCCGCCTCCCCAGTACCGTTTAGTCCCGCCTGTTTTAAACGTTTCAGACATTGATGAAATTGGGTGGTGGGGGAAGGGGGAGAAGGGAAATGAATTATGTACATTATTTGTTTCAGATATCCGTCAATAGGGAGGGGGGGGGGGAGACAAGAAAAAACGATGCTGCTAGAATGACACCTGGATTGACGTCCACACATACCGATCCCAGAGGTTACCGAACCCCCTCTTCTTCGTTTTATCGCTCTCTCTCTCTCTCTCTCTCTCCTGACGGTGGTCGCATACATATATATATATATATATATATATATATATATATATTTTACTTTGTATATATATATATATATATATATATATATGCATGAGAGAGAGAGAGAGAGAGAGAGAGAGAGAGAGAGTATAGCAACGAAGTCCGGGTTCGTGAGAGACAACAGACAAGATAAATGATGTTTGTATTCATCGTTGGGAGGGTACAGGCTGGCAGATGTCGGTTTCAATGAAGAGCTTTTCTCCTTCTTCTTCTTCTTCCTCTCACCATAAATGTCATCTTCCGGGACTAGTTGACCGCAACCCATCGCACAACGGACAGGGAACTCCCCTCCCATGTAATGGTCGCAGGCGCTCGAGACGAAGTCTACAAAGCAGCCCCGGCACAGGCTATGGCCCGCGGGGTTCATCGCGCACGAATAGTGCGCGGTATCTGGCAAAAACTCGTCGTAGCACACACAGCACGTGAGGGGGGCGGGGGCGGGGCGGGACTCGATTCGCACACGAATGAGCGGCTGTGGATGGAGTAGGCGTGAGGTCGGATTCCTCGGGTGCTGTAACGGATACCAGCGATCAGTGATAGATCCCACCGGAGCCAGACGCCCACCAAGCGTTATCTCTAATCGACCCAACACTGGGGAAAGGAAGGGGGAGAAGGTTGTTGCGGGATTTGTTTTTATCGAGCAAATATGCTGCATCTAGTTCGTGCGAGCTGGTTTTCCCTCTGACTTCCCGGCCTCCCTATTCGTATTGCCCCTTAAAGCCGCAATACCTTTCTCCTCCGCCTCCCTTCCCGTATCGTGATGAAGCTCTATGGAAACCACGTGCTGATCTATGCTTGATCCTGACTTGAAGCTCCACCCAGCGAAGTGGGACTCAACGAGGGGGGGGGCGACAGTGTAAGTTTTCACCTGAATAAAGGGGGTATTTCATGGCCGAATCGAAACCGACAACCGGCGATATCAACGTGATGCGAATTGCCTCACTCCTTCCTTGATAAAATTATAGCATAAACAAGGCGCGGATCTGCCATCTATGCTACGCATCAATGCACATGCTGCCTCATGGGAAGACGGTTTTTGACTTTGAAAAACAGAAAATGATAGACTGCAAGAGAGATGAGTGCGCTGGCAACTTTTGCCGTCCTCCCAAAATTACTACGAATATATTGCTTTGCAGGGGACGGGTGGGGAAAGAGCAATCAACTCCACAGCCTAAAAAAACGCAAAATCGCGCTGTGATCAGAGACTGCTTGCCATACTGGATTGTAGAGCTTGGGGAGGCCTTCCCCCGAGAGCTCCGCCCCTCCCGGCCTAATAACGGGGTGAATTGGACGCCAGAGTCGCTGGATTTGAGTGCCTCTCACCTCTGCCTTCCTTCCGACCGACCCCAAAGTCTCAAACATCACATCGAAGGACGGAACCGAGTCATCATCCTTCCCCTCGCTGGCCTTACCACGAATTGCCCCTGCTTCAGCATCCTTCGCGGAGGGCGGTGCTGTCGCTCTACGTGCACACATTAGCAGACGAATTGCCTCTGTATCACGCGCACGCATGGCCGCCCCTATATCCCCGTTGTACGGAAGAGGGTCTGCCGTCTTGTCATTCCCCCCCTCTCCTTCTGCTGCTCTCTTTCGCTTCTCCTCCTCCACCGTCTCAATCCCGCCTTTAACTGCAGCTGCCAATGCGCCAGCAGGTTTCTCTCGAACGATGCTATTCTGGGATGCGTTCCGCCCTTTGGGTGATGATGCCGGTGACGATGGTGAGGATTTCCTTCGGCGGAGGACTGTGCCGCACGATCCCGAGGGAACCCCTTCCAGCTGCACGCCCTCCCGCAGCTTCACGCGCTCCCCAGGAAAGATGGAGAGCGGGCCTTTTTCTCGCGCGACAGGCAGAGCAGGCTCGAAGTAGGGGAAGCGGATAACGGCTGACTTAATGACTTGCCGCGCCGCCTTACGATTAGTAGTTGTAGCCAAGTGATACATTGGGAGCTCCGCGAGCGGGGGCACGCTCACCGCCAGGTCCCTGCTCTTGCCGAATCCGTCGACAAGTGCCTCGATGGGAATGAAAAAGTAGCCCAAGAGCGACTTTCGCCGCCACACTGCCACGCACACGCGCTCCATCCCTGTGGACAGTAGGTCTAGGTGAATGGCAAACCGTTGTGATCGGATGGCAATTCGGTCGACAAGGCTGTCGGCGCCTGCTTTCCGGTCCGGTATGAGAGCATTGCTAGGCGGGGTTATCAGGTGCATTTTAGCCTTAGCTAGGGGGTGTCGTGGCTGTTTCTTGGCCCGCAGCAATATATTGCCTGGATGAACAGTGAGCGCAAAAGACCGCAGCGAGCGCCCGCCTTCTTCCCCTGTATGCAGCGGAAGGTCCACCTCGATTTGGAGACGTGTAGCGCCCGCTTGCGTCCGACCGTTGCGAGGAGCATGTAAGTTCAAAGTTGCACTCTGGGGTAAAACACTATGCGTCATTCCTTTGGGAGGAGTAGCAGGTAGAAAGCAGGCTGATGTATGTGTGTGTGTGTGTGTGTGTGTGTGTGTGTGTGTCCATGTGATGTTTGTGCGTGTTGGGCCTCTACCAAAAGCATAAACGGTCGCGATTGATCAAGGGGATATTCAATGAAAGTTTTTCTTACCAAATTTCTGGCAATAATGTCGGTTTTCGAATCCTCCTCCACTTCGTCTCCTTTGATCCGGACCCCAAGGATACTAACCCATAGCTGGGGGCGGCCTTTCGTACGCCCTAGAGCCTCGCCGAAGTCGTTAGTATATTCAGCTTCAATAGTTTCATCAAGCGGTAGATCTTTTGGGGCACATGCTCCTGGGTGCTTCGATAAGTACTGGTAGACACAAAAATAGAACCCACAAAAATCATGACTCGCACCCCAGCTATGTGTGGTTGTATGCTCTGCAAAGTGTCTTTGGTGATATGAAAAATTGGTGATATGAAAAATTGCCGTGCTTGCTTTAAAAAACACGTGATCGTGGAGATAGGGCACGTTATCGGCATTCTGTTGACCTCACGCACTGCCCCATTCCAGCATTTCTCGCACTCTCGAAACCATTCTTTGTGTTCATGCTCCCGACATGGGAGCCGGGCAGTAACATATGGCCTCATGGATGCTGGGATATGCCGTTTCACGGCCATCTATGTTTAAAAAATATATCATTTCTCAGGGATGATGCGGAAGAAAAACAAGCTCGCAAGATTTTTGCGTGAGTCGCTACCTGATGTTTAATACGTGAGTAGAGAGATTTCTGCCTCCTGCGCAAACGGCAAACAAAGGGTGGTTATAAACCACGATGGGCTATGACGATGTTAACTCCGAAAAAGAGAATAGATACTTGAGAGAAGGAACCCCAGTGATCATCTGCATCACCGCCCCACGAGCGGATTCGCCCGAAGCCTGCGTAAGGTTCAAATATCTATTTTTTTGTTGTTGATGCAACGATGCAGAACCGCGTATGCAATTTGTGAGAACAAGAAAAGGAGGAAAGGATTAGAGGCATCCTAGAGACATAAACCTTCATAGCCCCTCCCTCGAGCGAATCTGCAGCCCTGGACTGCATGGTTCGTCCGATTCGATTTTTATTACACTCCATGTGAGACAACAAAGACTAGAAAGAATTCCCTTCTTTCCCAAAACTATCGGCAATTTTCATGATGCGACAACACATTTGGCCGTCAGGAAATAAGTTTTTGAAAGGCACTCGGAATGCTGTCGGAAAGGAGGCGGAACTTTCCCTGCCTCGTCTGGAATGTGAAAACGCTCGTGAAATACCAGAGGTCGGGGATTCCAGGAGAGCACAAGCCTGTTTGCAAAAAATTAGAGCGGGAACTTTTCTAACGACTCTCCACACCTCCCTCCAATTTTCTGAAGCGGATGATGGTTGGTCACGCAGCAATTGTGCCAAACGACATACGATTCTGGAAGATTTTGTAAGTTTGGCAGTAATTGTTGGAACATCATTCAACAGCGTTGTCGTACCCAAAAAATGCAGGGAAAACTGAGAAAAGGCGTCGACCCAGCAACTTCTCTTCCGACCCCTTACGTCGACTGGCGAGCAAGCTAGCACGGCCGGTGCTCTCCTACCCCCTAGTTCGCTGAATGATTTCCATTTTTTTCCTGTTCTCCTTGCTGGGGTCGGCTTCATGCGTCAGGCGATGCAGGCGTGTTGGCGCTGGCAGTGCTATCCTCCAGTCATTAACCGAGGAGCGCCTACTACTGGCAGCCGCAAAGAGAATGAGGGGCAGCAGCAGCAGCAGCTCAATGACGACGAAGAAGATAGCGGCATCACCTTTCCTTCGTTCGCAGCGGGACAGGAGAAGTGACACTGTAGTTCCAATGAGGGCGGCCATGCAGGAATCGCTGCTAACATTAGCATCCGTCGACAACAATTTCGTGCTCGGGCTAGAGGTTTGGCGATTGGCGTGGCCATTTCTGCTTGTCTGGCTCCTACAGAGGCAAATGCCCGTATCGCCGAGCGTACCGGTAAAGAAATCAAGGGCGCAGTGGCGAGAAGAATTGACCTCAGAACAGTAATTGCGCCTCGCGCCAAAGCGTATTCATTTGCTCAATGCTATCGGCTCCGTTTTCTACATTTTCCGTCTTCTCTTTATTCTCTTCCTCTTCTTCATTTTCATGGGTCTACCAATGCTCTATCGTTATATAATACTTGCAGATTCAAGGTCATGGTAAATCGCGGGACGGAGATGGCGTTTACCTCGAAGCTCAATGTCGAAAAGAGGAATGGCACGTACACGTGCGCAGGTTGCGGAAATCCGCTCTTTCTGGCTTCACAAAAGGTGCCGACATCAATAAAGGGACAACTAGAAGAAAAGAGCAATATTTTAAATTTAGTTTGACGGCTAGTCCCTCCCCGTGTCGCACAATCGTGGCACAACTACCATCGTTTCGTAAGAACCAATATTGTCTGAATTTTGATTGATCTGCTATAATTTCCATACCCATATATCCTTCCGTAATAACATTATATAAGCTGCGATTTTTACAGTGCAAAGAGCCGCTATAGTGTCGAAACTAATCAATCTACTCAATCAGTATGACAGTGGCACGGGGTGGCCCTCTTTCTGGGATGCAGCGGTGCTATCACCATCAGCAGCAGCAGCAGCATTATCATCCATAATGACGCTCACAATCCTGAATGCATTGAATAATTGGGTTGGAGGTATATTGAAACATTTGTCATTCGAATATCAGGACTCTAATGCTGTGGAGCAAACAGTGCATCCTATCTATTTATTTCCGGACTTTCGGTATCTAGCGGACTCTCCGACTTTTTCTCCTCATCTTGCGATCCGCAGTTGCGGGTGCATGTGCGTTTGCGCGCTGCATGTTTATCGGTTTAATCAATAATGTCAGGACACGTGAAGTAAGATGCAAACAGTGCGGGTCGCACTTAGGCCATGTCTTTGGCGATGGCCCAGAACCCACAGGAAGGTTGTTTCTTCATAGTCCACGCTAGATACCTACTAGTAACGGAGAGCATAATCTGATGCCTGTTGTGAACACAGACGGTATTGTATAAACGGCGTGTCTCTCGACTTTAAGCCGGACCCAACTGCTCCCTCTGTCGCTGCTGAAGACAGTTAACGCAACTAGCATTTCAAGATCCAGCCATTGTTGCACGTACGACATCAGAAAATCATTACACATTATTTGCGCGCACGTTACACAGTTATAGGCGTAAAATAAAATGATCAGACATGCTAGCATATCTAGGCACTAAATGAATAAGGTGACTCGGTTGTCTGACATCTAACAAATAGTAATATACCATTCACCGTAATTTCTCCGAAAGAAGAAATAGCACAGCACGTGATTGCGATCGAATGCATGTAGCTGCGCGG
Organism: Bigelowiella natans CCMP2755; assembly: GCA_000320545.1. Taxonomy (NCBI): domain Eukaryota; phylum Cercozoa; class Chlorarachniophyceae; genus Bigelowiella; species Bigelowiella natans. Next base: position 9,252 of record ADNK01000719.1, on the reverse strand, counting down.
TAGCGGTTGTATGTGCACGACCTCTGGAAGAGTAGTCAATATATCGTGTTTACCCATTTTAGAAAAACTAAATCTGCCTTCACATGAATGCGCACAAATTCACACGCTTGTCGAATTCTACATCTGCCATCATATGCAGATCCTGCAATATGTTCGCTACCTGAACCGCCGTTTTTAGGGAATTTAAAAAAAAAAGTATGTACAAGCATAATATGCTGTATTCGCCATGCGAATAATGTGATGGGGTGGATAAAGTCATCACCAACTTTATAGTCTGCTGTAAGCTCTCTCCTTAAAAATCTAAAAGATTCTTTTCATTACTACCGACCTCCCCAAGACTAGGAGATTCTATTCATTGCTACTACCGACGTCCATTTTTCTCTCTCCTCCTTTCCGTTGTCGCTGAACTGACTCTGCCTTCAATCCGCGACCGAAATTCGGAAATGAACTTTCCCAAAATTGTAGCATCGTGCTCGTCACATTTAGGCGACTATGTATGGGGAAATGGGATGGGAGAGAGCCGGGTTATTCATCGTCCATGTTGGGGGGAATTATAGTAGGAAAACATCTTAAAACGAAAAGAGTGTTTTTGTTTCTCGCCGAATGAAGACCATTTGCTCCAACGAACAAATGGTTGCTGATTGACGAGTAAATAACCACACAATGGTGTACTTACACTGTCGCGTTCTTTCCTGCCCTTTCCCTCCTTGTCATCATCGCGCTTTCCTTCATCACCGTCACCGTCGTCATCGTCGTTGCGGTTGGAAGAATCATGATCGCGGCTGCCAGAGCAGAGCAGCAACTCGAAGAGCCTCATTGCTTCTTTGTACTTGCCCCTTGCCAGCGCGTGTGCGCCGAATGTCTCGTCGAATGCGGCGTCCTTGGCAACCTTTATCGCGTGCCTGTATATCAGCTCCTCCACTGACACCTAATACATACATCGATCGGCAGTGGGAAATTAATGATACGGCGGACATCTGGAAAAATTTCGAAATCGCCTTTTGATCTGTGCCCTGCGGTGACATAAAGGAGAAGAAAGAAAGCGTCTCCCTCTCTCCCCCCCTCCCTCTCAGGTACAACGGCTGTGTGGTCTCTACCCGAGCTCGATTATGAACGGTGTGTTACTACCATCTTGGTTGTTATTATTATAATTATTGATGTTGTTGTTGTTGTTGTCGTTGTTGTCGTTGCTGTTGCTGTTGTTGCGGTGGATATCCGAACCAACAAAACAAGCCAACCTTGATGCTCTCCTTGCCGCTAAGGAACGTGGTCAGGCTGCGGACCTTATGCAGGAAGACTTTCGCCCTGCCACAATGTCACACGTGAGCGCGCGAAGAGGGAGGGAGGGAGGGAGAGGGAGAGGTGGGGAAAGTGGGGGCGCGAAAGAGGTGGGGGTTGCTAATCTGCTTCATACTTACATCTGCAGAGACCACTTCTCCAGCCGATCGATCTTTCCTTTAGGGCCTGCTGCTGCCGCGGAGCTAACAGGATGTTCCTTCTTCTTCCCTCCTTCTTTGCTTACAGGTCCCGCACCCTGCGCAGTGTTGATGGGGGTGGCGGTAGCAGCAACATCGTTGCTCGATCCAGAAGAGAACTGCTTCTTCCACCTTTGAATATCTGAAGGCGGTTGGGGAGAACCCAAAAAAAGAAGGGGGGGGGGGTAGGGAAGGGAGAGGAATGAAAGCATTGTGATAAGACTGCTACAACAGCCAAAAATGGTGGCAGTACAGGTGTCAGGGTCAGGGGAAAAGCATCATAAAGCTTACTCACTATTACCTGCAAGGAGGCGATGGAACAGCGTGATCGAGTACACGTACGCTTGCACTGCCTCGACGAATTTATGCTCCTTTTCATTCTCCTCACCAACACGCGCCACCAACAGGGCCTTCTTTGCCGCATCGGAAAATGATCTTATAGCGGCAGCAGCTGCTGCTGCTGCTACTGCCTCCGGGGCTTCATGGCGCGAGGGAGGGGGCGTGAATGTCCGAGTGTAAGGCTTCTGTTGGGATGGTAGGGCTTGCTGTGTGTTATGATCCTGCTGCTGCTGCTGATGATGATGATGATGATGATGATTAGACAATAATGTTGTCGATGAAAAGAAAGGGAGGGAGAACCGACGGCGGTTTCTACTATTCTTGCCATTATCGTTAGCTATGGGAGTTGTGGTCTGCTGACGCTGGGTCTGCTGCTGCTGCTGCTGATCCTCCTCCTCCTGCTTTCTTCGCTGCTGGTGGTGGTGGTGCTGTTTGTATGCTGAAGTGGGCCCTGCTATGGAAAAGGCAGAAGCAGCTCGTCTCCTTGCTGGTAGGGAGTTTGGCGCTGCTACTGCTGCTGCCGTTGCCAGTGCTGGGGGCCTAAACATCCCGGCAGTAGGCTCGATCTGGGCGATGGTGACGACGTAATAGTGTATGCACACATCAACCACACACACAACCACACACACACACACACACAGACACAGACAGACAAACAAAAACACACACATCAAAACAGTGAAAAAGCCTGAAAGTTACTTTTGCAGAGGGGCACCCACAACCCCGCACTAAGCGCTCAACGCACGCATAGATCAAACCCCCATTCATCGTCATCACCACGAGCCACCACCTCGATTTCCGCCGAGCATTGCGACGAGGACGACGACTGCTGCTGCTTTCGGTATTTCTCATCATCGTCAGCCTCAGAGATGCTCTTGTCTCGATACCCTTGGCGATGATTATGCTGCTGCTGATGCTGATGATGATGATGCCGTTGGAAGTGCTGCGGAGCCTCGATGACGACATATCCCTGTTATAAAGCACACACATCAACAACACCGTTACTTCTATAGTTATAGTGAACAAATGTCACCACGGGATCAAACACTTCCGGTGCTTCTCAGTGCTATAACCATACGTCCTCCTCCGCCTCCATATCAGAAAAAAAAAAATCCTGGCCCGATGTGTTTTTTGGGGTTACTCCCCCCCCCCCCCCCCCCCCCCTTCCCCCCTTTAATTTGCTCCAGTCATTCCTCCAATCAAAGACGACTTTTGTAATCGAGTATGCGCGATAAAGGGCATCTATAGACCTTCCCCAAATTTCTCCCTTTTCTCCTCTCTCTACCTGAGAGTTATTCTCATCGCTGCGCCCGCTCCCTCCCCCAACGACAGCAGGCTCGGACTGAATCGTGGTGTTCCCTCTTCTCTCTCCTTCTCGGGAAGTGCTAACACTGCTTCTACTTCGCCCGTGCTGCTTCTTTTGGGGTGGTGCGGCAGGTTGCAGTGAGGTGGGTTGTTGGGTGTATTGCTGCTGCTGCTGCTGCTGCTGCTGCTGCTGCTGCGGCCGCGCTACTTCTTGCAGCATATATCTTTTATGCTCGTCGGAAGCCGCATGAGGCCCTGCGGTAGTAGCTCTTTTCGTGGCCGCCGTCATCGTCTCAGCCGCCGTCATCGTCTCAGCCGCCGTCGCGTTGTTATGTATCACCGCCGTTGCGGTTGTTGATCGTGGAAATCCTGTGTCTCTAGTTCTCAGCAGTCGATCTCCCTCGTGGGAGGAGGAGGAGGGGGAGGAGTAGCCTTTCCCATTATTCGCCTGAGCGTCGTTCCGCTTCTGCTCGGAACGGGGAAAGTCCAACAACATGAGTTATTCGATGGGGGTTCTAGAGAAGGGGGTATCTGTTATTCGGTCCTCTAACTACGTCCTCTCTAAGCTCTCTCCTGATGCACAACAAAGTGATGCTAGCATCACCCGTCACCCATCATCACCAAAGTCACTATGGTCGATTTATCATGCCTATCGTGTGCCATTACTGCTGTGTAAACTGCGCATCGCTCCCCCCCTCCCCCCCCCCCCCCTTCCGCCGCTTGATTCGCGTACCATTACCATCATCATCCTCCTCTCCTTTTCCAGAAACAATTTGCTGAGTCCGCTTGGGGGTGGGACGCTTCTTCCTCCTCCTCCTCCTCCTCCTGGTTGCTGTGCTGATGCCGTTTCTGGAATGTAAGGAATACCATAATAGGTTATATTATTACTTGCAAGTCTCCCTCGCCGTGCACAAGAACGTCCCAAATACACACTGTCGCCAAAACGAACTAGGGGATATGATCGGATTTTGAAAAACGTCGAGGAGGGGAATCGTCGTTGTAAATTTTCCTCGACGGCATTCGTTGCGACGCCACGCATTGCTAGGAAACAGGAGCAGCCGCAATGATGATGATGATAATGAGGATGATGGTTTTTCCAGATATTGTACCTGAGGACGGCGATGATGGTTCCGCTGTCTGCTTCGATTCACTAGTTTTCTGGAGTGAATTGCACGTATCAGTCACTTTGTTGTAGTAGACTTTCTTTGTGTAAGTGTGTAAGTGTGTAAGTGCGTGTGTAAGTGTGTGTGTGTGTGTGTGTGTGTGTGTGTGTGTATTTATGTAAGTGTGCGCGCATGCGTCACTACGTATAGAATTTGATTTAAAAAAAATATTGGAAGACTAGGGCGGTAGGAGAGATCGACACAGCTAATTCCTAGCATCGTTGATTCATTCTCTACTATCACCGAGAGAAATGGGTGCTTGAAGAACTGTTCAAACGGTATCCGATCTGCCAGCGTCGTACAGAAGATGCGACAGAATATGCAACACAATCAAGAAGGGTTTGTGTCCACAAAACCAAAAAACGCACTATCTACTGCGTGTCGGCATAGTTTAAATTGCTTTCGATCCATCCCCCCCCCCCCCCCCCTCTTGAACGACGGGGCTATGCCAAAAACGCATATGTTTCTACTACTACTATCACTACCACTGCTGATGCTGCTATTACTACTACTACTGGTGCTGCTGCTGCTGGGGTTAATATATAGTAGCTAGTAGCTGCTCGAGCCGATCCAATAGCTCTCCCATTACCCTTTGGGTTTCTTCTCAGGAGACCTTCGATGAGGGTGATGCATGAGCTAGATAGTGCTGCACGAAATCGCTGCTCCATCGTTAGTCCCTTGCCAGTGCTCTTGATTCTGAAGAAATAATTAGAGATACGATGGCGGTGATGATGTGAGATGGCTAGTACCGAAGACGATGGCGTGATGTTGATGATAATGATGATGATGATGATGATGGTGATGGTGATGGTGATGATGGTGGTGAGATATAAGGATCATATACATATCCCTTAGGAGGACACACACACACACACACACACACACACACACACACACGTATGGGTTATCACGTGTTCCTACTTCATCAGAAGCTTGTTCTGGTTGGGGGCCTTGAATGGGGGCAGTCCTGTCACCATTTCGTGCCTGTTCAAAGTCCAGGGAATTAGCCATGAGAGCCAATCGCTCCAGCGGAAATCTGCAAGATCTTCCAAGCTGCTTAGGTTCCTACTCCTAGCAGATCTGCTAAGAAATGGAGTGCTCTTCTTACATGATAGCTCCAACGGACCACAGCTCTGCAGCCGTGTCGTATGGCTTGAATTCTAGGATCTCCGGGGCCTGTAAGATTGATTGATTGGTTTGACAACACATGGGATGGAAGGTGGGAAGAAGGGATTTGGGCAAAGGTAAAAGTGCGCATATATTCCTTTTCCTTTACACTGAGCGCGTGTGATGACAGTCGAGGATCCTCCTCCTCCTCCTCCTCGTCATCATCATCATCATAATTACCATCACCATCATAATCATATTCAGAATCATCCGTGGTGGCCATCTCCTTCTTTCCCCCCCTTTTTTTCATTAAACGTCATGCTGCAGTACCATGTACAAGGGCGTCCCGCACAAGGTCTCGGCCATATCCTTGGCACCGATATGCCTTGTTGTGATGTGGTGAGGGAAGGAAGAGAATGGAGGGCAATGAATAAGGGGATAAGGTGGAGATGAGACGGGCATGATGAGAGGCTTCCGGACCAAGCGCGCATACACTCATTTTCCCAGTTTGTTGGGTCTCCGAACTTTCGATTTGTAAGAAACATCACGGCATGTGAAGCCATCCTTATGAACGGTGCCACTGCGGGCCCGCAGAGACAACGAGCAAGGTACACCTCTTGCATGGGGGATCGCTGTTCTGTTCCACGCTGCGCAGCGCAACACATTTCAGCCTTCTACCTCGCAAATCCAAAGTCCGCAATCTTAAGGACCAAGGGTGGCTGCTGGCACGACTTTGTTTCCTCGAAGACTGTCGAATGGATAAGATGTATGGTGAGTGAACGAGAGTCTGCATAGAACCCCACCAGCGATCACATAGTGATACCGTGAGCTATCCTCAAAACACGAAATGTTTGCATTGCTATTATTATTGTTGCTGTTTGTGGCGGCTGGTAATTCATTGCTGTTGCTGCTCGCTCACGCACATATGCTTTCCAATAGAAGATTCGCGGGCTTGAGGTCTCTGTGCATGAGGTTGTTTTCCCGGAGGAACTTGAGTCCGGAGGCTGTGCCAAGAATCATTGCATTAGACACACCCGGGAAGGAGGGACAAAGAAAGACACGGAGGGAGCACATAGGATTTACCAAGCTGGCTTATCATCTCGCGAGAATTCTGCTCGCTGATTTTCCCGTGCTTTTTGATGTATCTGTTAAGTAACAAATGGGGGAGGGGGGAGGATTCACAGGATGGCAAAAATGGAAATACGAACTATTTTGATCATACTTTAATTAAAGTTTTAATTTCTACTATGAGATATTGCCGTGATGCTTTGTTTGAATGTCTTTGGGTGTTCCAATTTGTTTTGAGTTGAACCGCTGCCTGCGAAAACGCTGTCATTATTAGAACTTACTGGCTAAGATCCCCTCCAGCGCAGTACTCCATAATGAGATATATGTGCCTCCTTGTTCGCTGAAAGGTGATTGCATACAGTTACAGCCAAATGTTTTTAAAAAAATCCCATGTTTCCCCCACACCTGGAAGTCAAGCAGTCGGACGATGTTTGGATGGTCAAGTGCTCGGAGAATTGAGATCTCTGAGTTGATACACTCTGTTTCCTTCAAATTGGCCTTCTCCATGTTGATCCCCTTGATCGCAACTGCGGATAGGTTCGGTCAACGCTGTGAGTTTTTCCTTCCGAGAATGTTAAGTCGAGACACTGGTAACTACCTTTCTTGCCCGTCTCCCTGTGTGCACCCCTCCACACCGTCGCAAAGGAGCCTTTGCCGATTTTCTCCTTCACAAGATATTGCCCCACCATCTGATAGAGATGTGGATTGGACATTAGGAATTTGGGAGGGGTGTGGGTGGTTGCAAAAGGTACCATTTTCGACGAGCGCTGGGCCATCTTCGAACTTCCCTTCTGAAAGGAAGAGCCCGATGGAAAACGTCATTCTTTTGTTAACTGCGACAAGGGGATTTGCAGCTACATCGAAAATGTTAGTTTCCTTACCTTAATAGAGGAGAAATAGCGCATGCGACACCTCAATTTGAGGAAATCCAGTCCTTTTAGGAAATCTCATCCATTAATCAATGTTTGTCGTTCTCGATTCTCCAGCATCAGAGCAGTTCTCGGCCCTGCATCTCCTGCCTGCTCTTCATTTTTTGATGCCCCGGACTCTGTCAAGACCAAAGTCTTGCTCGGTGCCCCCTCGGTTGTCCCCAACGTTGATCTCCGTGTGAACGTAGCTGTGAGGAAGTTCCTGCTCAGGATTGATGCCTTGCCATTGTTGGCTAGCTAGCTTCGAAACGTCGTCGTCACTTGGCTGCTGGTTGTGATGCTTTTCAATGCTCAGATCGTGCCCAATTTGCATGATCCCCCGCTAGTTTGCTAGTCAGTCCTCACTGAAGCCAGTTCGAGGCCACTGCACATCGTGCACTGCTAGACTGCTAGACTGCAAGTGTCTTGCCACACCTGCCAGCCTGCTAGACCTGCTAGCCTGGCTAGCTAGACACTTTGGAAGTGTCTGGATGTCTAGATGTGGTTTTTCATCATTGTTCTCATTGTTCTCGGACGCATGTTCAAGCAATTGCCAACAGCCACAGCAGGTCTGGAGGTGCCAGGCTAGCAGGCTAGCAGGGTGGCGCGCTGAACAGCGGGCTAGCTAGCTAGCTAGCTAGCTGGCTGGAGTGGTGAGCGCAATTTCTGGATTTTTGACTTCTAGCAATTGCTGTTGCACAGCTGGACAGCTAAACAGCTAGACAGCATCTTGCATGCCACTAGCTAGCTAGCTAGCTAGCTTGTCATTGGCGCATCTTCTACTAGCTAGCTAGTTCTAGCTCTAGAGCTAGTCAGGTCTGTGGATGTCCAGGTGTGATGATTCCCTCCAGCTAGCTAGCCCTCTTTACCAGTCTAGCACTTGTTGTTCCAGTCCAGCAGTCTAGCAGCTAGCTAGCAGTGCTCCTAGGCTCGCCATTTCTTCGATTGCTAGATTGCTAGAGAATGCGTGCGCAAGATCATCAACACGCATCTGGCAGCGTCCACTGCATGAACGTACATGCAGCGCATGACTCTCATTGATTGGAACCGCATCATTCTTGTCAATCTGATGACCGTTGCATCAACCATCTAGACATTGCAACTAACTAGCTAGTGCATAGCAGATAGCTACTAATAGGGTCGTGTAGATGAACGATTCAAAACGCATTGCGCTGGTTGTCGTCCCCTCCTTCTACCCCTCCCTCATCCTCGCTGCTATGGTGTCAATTTCACTTCAATTTGCGATGACGAAGAATCGGAGAACTCGACTACGTGGGTGTCATCTGTCCAGAAAACCCTCTCGCCGCCATTGTTGACAAGGCCAAAAGCAGACTTCGGGACGGCGATGTCCACTGTCTCCACCTGACCCGCAGCAACACGCACGCGCTCGAAGGCGGCGAGGCTCTTCAATGGCACCGGGTGAGTTCTTTCCAGTCGCTTCCGCAGATCGGCAGAGGGCTGAGTTCAAAGACACAATTCGTGGTAAAACAGACGTTTTGAACGGAGGTGAACGGTGTGTGCGTTACGGTACGCGTGTGCGCGCGCGAAACGCTGCGAGAATTATCTGAGTCATAAATATGGTACGGCGCACTCGCGCAGCTTGATGCATGCACAGGGATCGAACCAGGAAACTCTCCATACCTTTGTATAGGCGAGGATGACCTCCTCTCCATCCATCTTCCCAGTATTGGCCCCCGTACATGTGAAACGGAAAGACTCCTACGTGTGCGCGGGGGGGGGAGGGGGGCAGAATGAAGGTGTCGTTGTACCGAGCTACGTGCATATCGCCTACATTTTCCACGCATGCATGCCGACCATATTACTCACTTACACCCCCACACACATATATATATATATATATATATATATATATATATATATATGTGT
>ADNK01000720.1:0-22834 GCA_000320545.1 Bigelowiella natans CCMP2755 | reverse complement strand
CTCTCTCTTCCTCTCTCTTCCTCTCTCTGCTGCTTGCTATGATGATGATGACAATGATGATGATGATGTATCCACTTGCTTCAATAAGGCGAATGCGCGGCTGAAGAATTATGAAGAAATGGTCGTCCCGATGACACCGGAGGAGAGGTATTGAGCCAATTGCTGCTGCTGCTGCTGCTACGTTCCAGTCACAAGACCAATTTGTTTGTAGTCTGAATTTTTTAAGTTAAATAAAATACTATTCTAGGGAGATAATAATAATAATGATGATGATGATGATGATGATAATATTGATGATGATGTATCGTGTTGTTTTCCGTTCTACTCTCCTCCTGAATGACCAAACCCCCCCCCCCCCTCCACAAATACGACATCGAAAAGAGGGAATCCCGACCTTCTGACTCCAGGAGCAAAAGGGGGTAAGAGTGCACATACCAACAGCATCACTACAAACATTCGTCGCAATCCTCGCAAATCGTTGGAATAGGTCCACGAGCGTCTCAGATAATAGATTGCTGACTATTGCACTCTATCTTTCTAGATACAACATAATCTACATATGTGTATTACATGTGTGTATATTATATATATATATATATATATATATATATATATTCCTTGCGTGCGTGGCCTCATTCGACACACAGCCAACACCCGTATCAAGCGCATCGCAGAGGAATCAGGAAAGACAATCCAAGTACGGTACCATCGGTGCGTAGACATCGTTTTCTCTACTACCGTTGTGTGGGATGTTACCTCATGCGAGGGGTCATGATTCACATAGCTTTTTCGTCATTTTTACCCGTCGGGATTGCTCCGCCAACGCCTGAGACTTTTGCGATCAGCGTCATTTGAAGTGCCTTCCCTACTTGCAATTCCTTTCAGGAGGTGCAGAGCTTCATTGGGGAGTTTTACATGATGCGCCAAGTCATGACACGGTCGAATCAACGATTTATATTCTTTTAGGGAGATGCTAATGATACCTATTTATGCGCTACCTAAGAAAATATCATATAGAAATAATATATGTATATACATACATATCTGTACAACGTACTTTGGCGACGTTTTGAGTTGCTAATGCGGTTGTTGCATGTGTTCTCCAAACATGCCTCCAGAGTTGCGAACGGAGAGGATATGGCCGCTGTACAAAGGGACGTAAAAAAACAGGTATGTGTGATGAGTTTTGACGCTTTTCTCCGCATGAACCCGCTTTGAATTACAAGGAGGAGGGGGGGGAAGAGGGGAGGAGGAGGAGGAGCTTCCAAACCTTACGGGAGGAGAAATCATGCGAGAGATTCCATGCAAATTAAAGTAGCAGCAGCAGCAGCAGCAGCAGTAGTAGTAGTAGTAGTATGCTTCAATCTGATGCCACAATACTCAATAAGGCAATGGAGATGGCTCAGGGAAAATTTCCCACAAAGCCGAAGAAACCGGTTTGTGTGTGTGTGTGTGTGTGTGTGTGTGTGTCTTTGATGTGTAGTGCCATGTGTTCATCATTTGCACACGTGCACATTGGAGAGGTGCAAGAGTGACTCATGCATTCGCACAAACACCATCATGATCGTCGCCATCGTCGCCATCGTCGTCATCACCGTCATCATGTGACAATCCATGAACTCACTGCTGGACGGCAATGTGCATCTTCTGCTGTCACCATCATACTCCTCACAGAGCCTGAAGAAGCAGCTCAAAAAAAAAAAACCGTCAAAAAGCGCTGGTGGCTTCGGAAGCGTTTAGTTCCTGAAAGAATTGACCCAGCCATCACAGGCGCGGAGCCTCTTCCCGTATTCTTTTGGATATATGGAGGAAGCTTCCTCTACGGTGGCGGAGCTGGCTATGGATGGGGAACGTTGGAAGGTTCGAAGATTTATAATGGCTACACGCTGGCACCTCAAGGTGCAATTGCGGTTGCGATGAACTGTCGAGTTGGCCACTCTGTCTAGCTGTTGTGATTTGTGATTTCTCCGGAGATCGCTGCCTAGATCGATGCAGGCATTGTCTCAAAACCGGTCGCAATGGCGGCTCGAGTTCATCGGCCTCTGCACAAGGAGGTCACATCGCATCGCATCGTCGAGAAATCGTGCGCACTCGTTTGCCACCCACTCTGGGAGAGACGTGTTTGATGCCAACTCCCAAGCAGCTGGCCAAAAACAAATTGTTGCTCGAGTGTGTTTTGCCTGATGCGTGTCGTTTTTGTCTGAGCCTGGTTTGCAATGAACTGCAAGCGTGCACGTGCCCCCGTGTTGACGTTGCTTGTCGCGAAGCAAGACGAGGAGCTGCTCGTTGTGGAGCTGCTCGTTTGACACGCAACTCATTCCAAACGTTCAAAAGCTGTGCACGAGGCGTTGGGCTGACGACAGTCGTGCACGTGCAGCAATTGCGACCTGTGCTGGTGTGTGCATGTGCACGTGACTGGTCGCACTGGCAAGCTCGCTCGGTGTGCGTGCTGGCGTGTGGGGCTGGATTGACAGTGCGTGTGTGCCTCTTCACAGTCCAGCAGTGCACTGCTCTGGTGCCCTGCCAGCCTGCAATGACTGCCATTGTTTTTGGATGTGGTGCATCCTGGCAAAACTGATGTTTGCAGCTGTTTCGTTTTGGGTGGAACTTCTGTCGTTCAGGACTTGGGACGGTCTACTTCCACGCAGGCTGGCAGGACGTTGTTCACCGTTGGTGTGGTTGGTGTGTGAACACAGTGTGACTCGATTTCCCCGTTTTTGCGCCTCCCACTCTCCAAACAAAAGTGCACAATGATGGACACAGCAATGCAATGCATGCATTGCATGTCCATGATCACACCAACGTTTTCCACGCACTTTGTTTTCACGAGGCCGGCGCAAGCCAGCTTCAATTGCAATCACGTGACACGTGCGTGGTCAACAACGGGTTGTCTGGTTCTGAGGTTGTGCGTGGACAACCAAAGTTGACAATTTGAGCTGCGAGGTGCGCGGCGCGCCAACGTTGTGATGGTGTCACAGTGGTTTGAATCGCGTCGTGTTTTTTTTTCAAATTGTTGCATGCACGTGCAGCGTTGCGCGTTCGCGAAGCATTCGCGAAGTTCTTCGAACCTTCCGAGAAGTTCGCAGGACCCCTGCTGGCCTGTGCACGCGTGCGCCAAGTTCGGAAGTGCAGGCGGCCCTTGCGTGAGCGACTGCCCACGCAATTGGCCACGCACGTCAAACTGGCAAAGTGCAAGAGTTTTTTTGGGAACTGGTTCAAAACTTTTCGCAGGGTGAGCCAAAAGGTGTTTCCTGATTCGCTGCCGTCCAGGTTGACAACTGTTGCCAGATTGTTTCCGGGAGGTGGTGGGGAGTGCCAGAGTGAAGGGGTGCAAGGTGCAGTCAGAGTGACCTCCAGACCTGGTGACGTCACTTTGTTCGACCAGGTGAGCAGAAAACCTCAGCACGTCTGCTTCGACCTGGTTGACTTCAGGGCAAATCCGAGCGCTGGAGCAGACGGGAAGGTTTGCTCGTGGCTGCTGGTTGGTTTCGAGACCAACAATCAGGGTTGGGATCAGGGTCAGCTGGTCAGGGCCGTTTGTGAGTGAAAACGACAACGATGTGTGTGGTTCGCCCTGAGCAGAAGGGGAACCATGACGAGCGAGTCAGCCCGAGCAGTGGCAGGGCTGCGACTGTGAAAGTTCCCTGGTGCAGCAGCAGCGAGCGTTGCAATGACGAACGACGCCACACAAGTCCAACCCAAGCGCCGCAGGACACTGCTAGACTGGGGCACGACGGCGCGCTGCAGCACGTTGCGCCGCCTGAGCCGCGCCACGTTGCGCAACGATCCTGGCCTCAGTGGTGACAGCGGCGATGCGACAGCGCTGCACGGCAACAACAACAAAAGCAGCACGCAGACGTCACCAGGTCCGGATGAACAAAAAACGACACAAACGCACGCCTGAGCTGGTCGTCAATGCGGGAACAGGGCCAGGAGACAGCTTGGTGATGCAAACAGTGGTGGTGAGTGGTGGAGACGCTGCTGCTGGTCGTGTCCGTCGCTGGCAGCCGAGTGGCGAGCACGTGCACTGACTTTGCTGCTCCTGCTTCTCCCATCACCACGTGGACACGTGTGTCCTCATGCGTGTGGCCGTCTGCGACGTGTGCACATCGCGCACTTCACGTGCACCCACAGCCACACGTGTGCCAAACGACAGCGCTCACACGTGCATGCATGCATCCATGTGCACCACGTGTTGCGCACCATTGCGTGCGAACTGCACGCACTGCAGCCAAGCTTGGCAATTTTCGGTGCATGTGCAGTGGCTTGTTTGGTGCACGTGTGGATGTGAACAGAGCACGTGTGCTTTTTGGGCACGTGTGGTGTGCGTGGGTGCACGTGTTCCTTGCGCGTGCACGTGTGTGGACACACGTGTCCCCACGTCACCAGCAGCACTTGTGCGCCAGCACCGTGCCAGCGTGCACCGTGGTGCTTGCACTTGCTCCTTCGCCACACCGCGCAGCGCGACAAGGTGCAAAACACCCACGGTGAACTGGCCCATCGCACATCCACGGCTAGACGGCTGGACGGTGAGCCAGCCCACCGTGAAACACTTCGCTGACAACGTGATGAAACTTTCAATGAAAACGTCTGCCTGCCCCCCCAAGGCATGAGACGTCATCTCAACTGCTTCCTGTGAGAAGCAACCCTCGTTGTGGGAAAGTGGCACACTGAAAGCCCCCCTTCGGCACAGACAGCGACGACAAACCTGACGGTGACACGGCAGAGTGTCTCCCTTGGCACCACTGTCGTTCCCTTCAACAACCACCGATTTCCCCCTTGTTCCCACCATCACAAGCGATGGGAAAAAAAAAAAAAAACCAGGAAGAAAGCGGCAAGACGAACAAAAAGGAAAAAACGAACAGGAAGGAAAAAAGGAGTGTTGCAAAAGAGGAGTGTTGTGAAACGTGAAGCGATGGTGCAAAACGCAAAGCGATGAGACGAACGGAAAGGAAACAAAAAGGAAAGGAGGAGTGTCACGAAGGAGGAGTGTCAAAAAACACAAAGCAACAAAACGAACAGGGAGGAAAAAGCGAACAAAAAGGAAGGGATGAGGGTCACAAAACACGAAGCGATGAAACCAACAGGAAGGAAAAGGCAAACAGAAACAAAAGGAGGAGTGTCACAAAGCAAAACGTGCACGAAGCGAACGGAAGCGAACAGAGAGGAAAGGAGGAGCGTTGTGAAAACAAAACGCAAAGCGAACAAGGAGGAAAGGAGGAGTGCAAAGGTGACAAAAAGGAAGGAGCGAACAGGGAGGAAAGGAGTGTTGCAAAGGTGAAACACAAAGCGAACAGGAAGGGAAGGAGGGGCGTTGTGAAAGTGAAGTGCAAAGCGAACAGGAAGGAAAGGCGGAGTGCAAAGTTGACAGAGAGGAAGAAGCGAACGTGGAGGAAAGGAGGAGTGTCGTGAAGAACGAACAGGTGTCACGAAACACAAAGCGACGAAACGAACAGGAAGGAAAAAGCGAGCAAAAAGAAAAGGAGGAGTGTCGTGAAGGCAAAACACGAAGCGAGTGGGAGCGAACAGGAGGGAAAGGAGGAGTGCAACAAGAGCAAAACACGCAGCGAACAGGAAGGAAAGGAGGAGCGTTGCAAAGTGCAAGACGAACAGGAGCACGAGTCCTCAAGTCGATGCTGGCTTGAGCCAAAACTGGGTCGTGCTGCCACGGTGCAGTGAGAAGAGCGTTGCCCACAGGAGCAGACACTTCCACGAGAGTGACGGTCAAAGTTGCAGCTGGGGGTGTTTCCAGAGGCCGTTGGTTGCGACGGGAGCACTTGAGCCCAGCCTTGGCGCGCTCGGAAAGCCCCAAGTCCTCGAAGTCGACCATCGAATTGAGGAGGAGAAAAGCGGTTCGGGGTGCCGGTGCACGGCACTCTCCAGCTCTCGAAAACGGTCACGGCGAACGGCGCAAGCTTGAGTTTCTGGAGGCAGAGTTTGCTTGGTGGACTGGCCAGACAACTGGGTGAAGGACGAAGTCGTTGCTGAGTTGGCTGGTTGCTCGTTGGAGGAGTTTGGGTTGCGCTCGTCGAAGTCATCGAGGGGGAAATCGCGGAGCTTCCTGTTGGCACGTTCCCGTTGCGCGCAACGGGAGCAAGTTTTCGCAAACTCGATGGGCGTGACGTCGTTCTCACGTCCAAGTTCCACTGCCGGTGCTTGGAACCAGCCTGCAACTTCGAACCACGCCCTGGGAAGTGTGGGATTCTCCTGCTGCCGCCGACTCTCTGCCGTGCAATGAGTGAAGGGTCTGCAGGGTGCACGCCCTCCCAGTCTTCCGAAGCAAAAGAAGAGCTCGTGGGTGACGATGACTTCGAGGACGACTTCGTTGCTTTCGACCTCGAACAAGCTGACGACAAAGGTTTCCCAGGTGCTCCAGTCTTCGAGCAATTTCCGCTACCCCAAGGAGGAGCAAAGTCTCCGAGGCCTCCTCCGTTGGAGCGACAACGGCACGACTCTCCTTGTCCTCCAACGCCATCGCCACAATAGTCGCCAACCACTTCGTGGTCGCCTCTCTTGGTTGGGTCTGAGGACTTCCAAGAGGCCTTGTGGGAGGACCAGTCTTCTTGCTGCTCCAAGGACTCCCGAGCCAGCGAGCCACCAAGCGTGTCAAGAAAGAGCACCTTCAGTGAGACAAGGGAAGGAGAGAAGGGGGGAGCCTGTGGCGCAGCTCCTTGCAGGCGCCACCACCGCAGCACGCAACAACGATGTCAGCACGGATGTGTCACTCTGGAGTGCACATCGCCCTCGTCAGCGGCGTGTGCCAATGGGGATGTGCCGAGCACGCACTTGCTCTCAGCTGACGAGTTGAGAGACGTGGCCCTGCCGACAGGAGGTTCCCATGCCTGCTTTGCGCGGGGCCTGCCGAGACAGCGATCCACGACCTTGTCGTCCTGTGTTGGTGGAGTCGAAGTGCATGCGTGCAGCAGCAGCGCAAGGCTGAAAGCCAAGGTGACGTGCAGCGCGACAAGAACAAGTGAAGTGATGATTGCCATGAGAACGTTGATGAGTTTGAAGTTGCTGTGGCGTTTGAGTTGTTGTTGCCTTTTGAGTTGTGTGTCCGTTTGGGTTGTGTCAGTGTTTGAGTTGTGTTTGCACGCAAGCAGGCACAAGTTGCGCGTGCGGCTCCGAGAAGGTCCTTCTGCTTGCACCACAACCACGTGTTGACTTCGTTGCACTTCGTCCCGACGTCGTTGTCGTGCTGTTTGAACGCAGCAACGTGCGGAACGTTCCCAGACAGGTCCGGGAGCATTGTCAGTCCGAGGAAGAACTGAGGAACTTTCTCAGATGCCAGGACTCCGTGCGCACGTTCTGAGATTGTTCCACGAGCGACGCACACCACGTCGCTGTGCAGCGTCTCAGGACACTGCACGTCGCGTGTGGACCGTGGCGTGCAACTGTGCGCCACACCCCCCCCCTTTCACAAAAAAAATCCTCACTTGCGCAAAGTGCATCGTGCTCAATTGTTGCAAGTGCGTTGCATTGCAAGAGCAGGATGCAAGCGCAAGTGAGCATTGTTGAAGTGAGAACGTTGCGCAATCGTGCCGTGCGGCGGCGCTTTGCATTGCGCCGCTGCGGACTTGGAGGAGTTCGATTTGCATCGCTTTGCTCCTGCGTTTCAGAGGAGGACACCAAGTCACTTCCTGACCAAGGCGTGTGTCCTGCATCCATTGCGTTTTCAAGCGGAGAGCCTTTCTCATCGAAGTCGTCATCGTCGATCAACTGAAGGGAAGGACTTGAGACAGTTGCCAAGCGACAAGAGCTTTGCACGTTGCTCGCTGCGTCCTCAGCTTTGGTCTCCTTGTCCTGTTCGATCCTTGCACACCCGAGGACGCGCTGCCAATGCACGTCCGGTGTGCACGCCCCACGGTGTGGGCGGAGCACACAAAGTCCTTTGCAGCGCCTCTTGCAGCCGAAGGACACCCAGCCCTTCTTGTCATCCCTGGACCATTCCGAGGAGAACACCACTCCCGTTGCGTGATGGTTCAAGCTGCAATTGTCAGCGTGACTGTTGACGAAAGAGCTCCAAGTCCACACGATGTTCCCAGGGACTTGGAGAGTCTTCGCCACCGATGCCAGGGAGTCAGTCGAGAGGAGGGGACGCAGGAAGCTCAGGGGACACTCACGTGTGTGAGTTCCTTCCCCAAACGAGAGTTTGATGTCGAACAAAGTCACGTCCTCGTGCGCTGGCTGTGACCGGTTGCTTTCCTCTGCGTCCGACAGGACACGCCACGAAAGAGCTGGGCGGAAGGTCGAAATCCCTGTCACCCTGGCGATGTGACTCAGCCGCCAGGCACTCACGACTGCCTTGAAGTCGGCGATCACGCAAGGGTGCAGAGAGAGAGACTGCACGACTCTCTTGGTTTCAATGGGCGGGAACGGCAGGGAGGGAACAGGCTGGCAGGGGTTGTTGGACTGGTGTCCACCTTGGTCGGCGAAAGGAAGGTCACGTGCACCAGCTGGGGCACAGGGGAGACTCTCTGTTTGAGTTTTGACCCCGCCAAAAGCGCCCTTTCCTTCCTTTCTTCCTTTTGAAAGCCACGAGGGGGTTGTTCGCGCGCCCTTGCGGCCTGACGTGGGTGCACAACTTTTTCCTCAACACGCAGTGCACGGCAGCAACGTCTCGATTGTTGTGCAGCGACGGAGCGTGGCAGCGCGACAACAACGACAGCGAAAGCAGAGAGGCATCGAGAAGCGCAAGCCAAGGCGCACACGGCAACACAAGTCGCACCGGAGCGCACGTGCACAAAAAGTGCGCTTTTTTCCAAGCAGCGTGCAGAAAAGGAAGTCCCAGAGTTTTCTTTCGACTGGCAACCAGTGCCCAGGGTGAACTCTGGAGTTGAGTTCTGAACGTGCGTTCCCTTTGTGCGCTCCCAGCTTGCTCTCGTCACTTTGCCACCCGCACACAGCACGCCGAGGCCTTGAGGAACAAAACTCAAAGTCCCAATTGACAAGAGACTTCGAGCAACCAAAAAAAGGCAAAAACCCCAAACCACAAAAACCCCAAAACCACAAAAAAGTCAAACAAAGACAAGGAACTGAGAGAGACCGAGAGACCGACGATGGCAAAAGTTGACAACAACAGCGGACCAGTGCACAAAAACAACAAAGACAAACAACCGACAAGCACGACACCAGCAAAGACACCTCAAAAAGTGCCTGCACAGCCCACTCCACAAGCAAAGCCAACGCACGACGTTGCTTGACAAAACAAGTCATTGCGCTGCGAACGTCGTTGATCCATGGCTCACAGTCGCCAGGAGAGAAGCTGACAGCTGCCCACAGTGTGTTGTCAAAGCTGGTGGCTTTGGGCCCTCGCTCCCAGGCAACTTTGCCAGCTTGTCCTCACCTGCCAGCCTGGTCTGCAAGGGAACGTTTCTTGCTTCAAGGCACACGTGAGACTGGTTCACGTGCACGAGGGACAACTCTGAACACTGAGGAACGACGAAAAAGTGGATGAGAAGAGGCAGAAGCAGGTCGGTTGAGACTTGAGGCAACGAGTCGATTTTCAGTCTGCAAGCTTCCCACGATGTTTTCTCGACGTTTTCAGAGTTGTTGTGGGGTGTTGTCGTTGGCGTTTCCACAAGAGGGAACGTGACTCAACCCCTGACCCTCCCCTCACCAGGAGACGAGGACACAACAACGTGGAAGCAAGTCAAAGGGACACGAAATCGCCGCTTTTGCAGGAACTGAAGAGGCTCAAAGCTGTTCTTCTCCGTGTTGTTGAGTGGGAGGCGGGACCAGCTGAGTTGCACTTGTTGGACTTGTTGGATCTCACCAAACAAGCAAAGGGGAAACGTGGTCTTGAAACAACAGTGGACGTGGACAGGTTCATGGAACCTCTCTTGCAGACACAAAGTGGACTCAAAGCTGTTCTTCTTCACACTCAATATATCAAAGCACTGAAAGGGGGGTGAGAAAAGTTGAATCGCTTTCAATGAACACCACTGAAGAAGCCAATCAGGCAGTGGGTTCAGAGAGTTCACGAGATGCAAGGAGCATCGTGCACAAAGAAGCGAAGAGAAAGAGAAGAAAACAACCCCCAGCGACGCTCCTGGCTGCGTGGCGAAAAAGGAGGGAGAGTTGAGAGTGCTGAACAAGGAAACGTCACGGCAACGTTTCCCTTCCGTCAAGTGAAGTTTCACTTCCCAGCTTTGCAAAAGGTTTCGCAACGTTTCAACGAGCAAAACTTGCTCGAGCCTCTCTCTTTGGTCACTCAGTCACTCCTTGCCAGCTTGGGACGATGTGCAGTTGTCCTTTTCGACCTTCAGTGGACTCGTCGTCGTCTTCGACTTCCTCCACTTTGCCTTTCCTCTGCTTCGTCATCGTCTTCGACTCTCTCTCTGTTTCCTCGTCCACCTTGTTGCAACCTTTGGATCGACCTCCCCACCTCCTTGGCCTCAATGGTGGGTTCTTTTGGTTCTTTGCCCGCTGCACTTTCCACAGTCTCTGCAGTTTTCTTTTTGGCACGTGTTTTTTCTTTTCCTCCTCTCCATTTTTCCCAGTTTTCTCCACAGCACTTTTTCCTGACACTTCTTCGAGGCAGGACGGGGAGACTCCTTCCATTGATTTTGCGATCACCAACGACAAATACTCTCGAATGATCTCTCGAGAGTCTCCAGAAATCGGAACATCCGGACATTTGCTCAATCCTGAAAGAAATCCCCTTGATTTCCGTTGCTTTGATGCTGGGATTGGCTACGTCCCATCAGATCAATTCCCCACAACCCGGATGATGAGGGGAAGACCACCAGCGCGATTCAGGATGGGAGGAGGGAGCGCTCAAAACATCCGGTGAAATTCGGGAGCTGTCTTCATTTCACGTGCATCAATGTTGAAAGGGGGGGGAGAGAGTCGGCTAGCGGTGAACACTTGTGATTGCCGGTCCGTTTTTTTCCGATGCTGTTGATTCGATCTGAAAATGGATGGAATGAATGCATCGTGCGGCTCAGATAACCCGGGATGATGGGAGAGTGCAAATCTCGTGAGGGTGCCGAAAAAGTATCTGGAAGCGCACGACGCCCTGCCCAACCTCAAAGGACGAATTTCGATCAAGAGTCTTTGCTTGGAAAACTCTCCCAATGTACTGGGCGCCTCTGCTGCAACTCAAAAGGCGGTGGGACTTTCTTTTTGGTCACTTCGGCGGAAAGGGGTTTCCCAAGACTGTCTTTACTTACTGCCGCTCATGTTATTCGGCCCCTGCTTGGTGACACCTCGGTCATGGATGAGGCAAGTGTGAAAAAGGCCATTCAATCCAAATCGTTGGGCTTCCAGATCCCAGAATCCAACTCATTCCCTGAAATACGCTTCTCAGGGAAGGACTTAGATCCTAAAACGTTTTTCTATTTCTCTCCTCCCCGAAAGCTCAATCGTGAGAATCTCGATTTTCTTTGGGTTGCAGTATCTAGAGGAATCGCTAAAAAACTGTCGAATAGGAACAAACTGAACGTTGGACAAGCAGCAGCCAGCGACGAGCTCGCAAAGAAGGGCGAAACCGTTCTCGGGGCAATGTTTCTGCACAAATCAGAGCAAATTATTCCATCATTTGGGAGAATGGTGAAAGACATTGCGCAAGGTGACAAAATTGGCCAGTACCAGCGCGGAGGCGCGAGGTTCGACGAATACATGAGAGAGAATAACGGTGCCGGCGGGGCTTCAGGAAGCCCTATCATGAGGAAAAAGGCTGGCAATGATTTCTTATTCGGCCTTCACTACAAGAAGGGCCACTTTACTCTGATAGAAACGATACTATCCTTCGTGAAACAACGATTATCACGCTCTGATCTCGAAGATAACAAGACTAATAGGCAAAGACGCCGCTCTCGCTCTCAAACTCCAAGACAGCGCTCGCAAGGTCAAGGAGGGAGCTCTCACCCCCACACTCCGAGGAGACGCGGGCGTTCTGAGAATGGCGCCCGACCACCTGTCGTAAGATTCGAGGATGGTAAGAGGAGAAGGCCGTTTATATGGGTGGAGGCTAAAAGGGTGCAGAAGGCGAGGGGGTTTGTAAAGAGTAAATGGTTGGTTGACACCGGGGCCAGTCGATCGGCGATTTCAGAAGAGGTTGCAAGGAAGCTGAAGCTCCTTGAGAGAGGCAAAGTCGTGATTCGAAATGCCACCGCTGCGGAGAGACGGGCACTAGTAAGACTTCAGGTCAGGACACTGCTGAGTGGCAAGCCGTCCGACAGATTGCTCCCCCCCACCTCGATATGCGAACTTGAAGTGACCATTCGCGGGGGCGGCATCAAACACTCCATACTGGGGATGGACTGGATATCGAAAGTGAAGCCAACTTTCAAGTACCCAGATTAGCACGTTATGAGATTAGTTTGTTTGTAAACGATAACGCGGTAGCCATGTCTAGATATGTAGAGCACATGCGTGAAGCATTTTCCTGCTAGCGCCATTGTTGGGGTGCAGCTTGTAATGACATCAGTCTGTATAGTAGATAATGAGATATCTATGTACGTACAGATTAGCACGCTGTAGTTAGCGAACGCAGTGGTGTGTGTAGAGCTAATTGTGCATGAAAGGTTCATGCGTACGTACTAGCCCCGTCATTAATCTTAGTCGAAATATGAGAACCGGCCTGCAGAAGCATGGCTACATCATGTACGTACGTGGATGCGTGTGTGTGTGTGTGTGTGTGTGTGTGTGTGTGTGTGACTGTTGTGGGTCATCGATCATAATCACACAATAACAAACAGAATAATGCGATAGCGTGCACAGCTCGAATCGAATATTCAATCGCGACCTGCGAAGAAATCTGGTTTTTGTGTCGCTTGAGCGCATATGGTGGTAGCAATAATAGTCTCAAAAAATGCATGGTGTTCGCATGATCACGAGTGAACACGCGGCAGCTTCTTTCTCTGATCTAGCTAGCTGGCTAAACATCGAGCGCTACATTGTGATGAAATCGTGCACATGCACCACAGTGCTGCTAAAGTCGTCTGGACAGCGCATGCGTGCGGACATGCAAGCAGACATGGTGCTGAACCACAATGCGTTGCTAGCTAGCTAGCTATGCTTCGTATGGAAATGTGGAACTATGAAATACATGCACACAAACTGGACAGAAGGACTATTCAAAATTCAGATTGACTCGTTTACATCACAACCCCTAGCACCCTTCTCAACCAAAAGTCAGTGCGAACACTCCCCAATCTAGACATGCGTATTGCATGGCACTTACGATCACTACCAACTCGGCCTATCAAGTAGCATATTTGCCCGACTGAAATACACTTCAGAGGCACACCTGGCATTTCGACATACACGAATGACATAGAATGAATACGCACCTCAAGGTAAAATACTTGGCCCAGCGGCACAAAAGTGAAAGGAAGCATGCGTTTGATAGCGAGGCAGACAACAACAACACAAACACCGCGCGGTGTGCCGTAGAATACAACAAAAATCATTAAAAACAATGACGATAAGGATTCACAAGCTGCGAATCTTGCCGCTACATGTACTACTACCACTACTTCTACCTGAAAGCTGTTGCTTGGTGACGCATCAGCTTTGCAGCTTCCTGTGCGATGTGTGAATAGCCTCGATTGATCCCAGACCTTGCTATACTCGTGGTGTTAGGGAGACTTCGCTGCTCGGAAATGGCGGCCTCATATTTCACTGCCATTTGCCTGCAAGCAAGGGCTATAGCTCGAAGTGCCCTGGACTCAAGTTCGGTCTCCCAGGCATCCTCTTCCGGAGTATGCAGCCGATTTGCAACTGAAACGGAGAGCTTCGCTGCCAGGCCCTGCGCTTTGAACTTGGATTTAGCACTTATTGGGCCCTCGATACCTCCCTGCATGCTCCACCCAGCTTTTATCAGATCGCGGTGCGTTGCGACTAGAATCTTGGCCACGCCTAAGCTTGCTTCGACAGCGGGCTCTTGCTCACTCGCTGCAGAGGTAATTGGTGGTGATGGCCTGTGTCTTTCTCCATAATGCTGGCCGTCTCCTTCCTTTCCTTCTTCATCTTCTCCCCCCTCCTCTTGGCTGCTTTCCCACCCTATAATTTATATATATATATATATATATATATATATATATAAATATATATATTTATGTAATATGAATCATGTGTGTTGATAACAATTTTCAGACAAAGCCTCCCCCCCCTCCCCCCTCCCTCTTCTGCTATATTGATCGGAGGGCAAGCTCAGGTACAGCTCAAGCTAAGGGACAACCAGAGTCGAAGTAGTTGGGGAGTTCGCCGTCAAAATCTTCATCCTCGTCGCTGTAGAACTCGTCGCTGGCGCCGCCGATGTCAAACGACCACTCAACCGGCGCCACCATGCGCTCCAGCGATCGCTCGGAAGTGGAGGGATCGATCGCAAGCATAGAGGACGGCACTGACATCGAGAGCAGCTTCAAGATGAGCGCGTGCTCCCCCGTCTCTTCGTCGATGCCAGGGCTACAGTGAGTTCCTGCAGCACGCACTAGCTCTTCAAGGGGAAGCCACGCAGTTTGCCCTGCTTTCTTGTTCTCCAAGGACGCTCCTCTGCTATTGCTGGTAGCCTCGGATACGCTTGCAAAACCTGTGAGACGAAAACCGTTCAGCGAGAAGGAAGGGGCAGGAAACCTCTGCATTATTATGGGAACCAGCGGCCTATTTTGCAAGTTCATTTTTGATTTTGTTGTTGTGTTTTTTTGGACGAGTGGCAACTTGATTCGTTATCTTAAAGGCCCCCCATTACGTTCTAGGTCACGTCGCGTCGTGCTTGTGTTCTTTATTACCCCCCCCCCCCCCCTCTACTATATATATATATATATATATATATATATATATATATACTTCACCATAGTTCAAGAACGCTTCAATTGGGGAGAGGTTGATCCCATAAGAGTCGAAAACCTGCTCGCCAGGACGATACTCGGTGTCCGCTCGTAGCACCTGATGGTGTCAGCAGGTACAACGCACCACAAAACAACAAAACTCTTGAGAATTGCTATGTTCTTGAGCATGCAACTTTCAGATTCTTAGAAATATACGATAGAAAGTCTCCGTTACCGCGGTGACGTATTGGTAATGAGGATCGATGCATCGCGCAGCGATAAGCCTTATCGCTCGAAAAATATCATATCTATTCTCGAGGTATTAGTGATAGTAGTAGTAGCAGCAACAGTAGTCGTAGTTACCGCGAAGTCATCGCTGCAGCTATCGTCGCGGGCATTGTGCGCATGAAAAGCGTCATCATCCCTGCGCTCCCTCTTAACCCCCCCCCTCCCCTCCTCCCAGCGCAGAATGCCGTCCATTCCCACGGATTCCCCATGATTCAGCATATCGGCCCAGGGCACCAGAGCAACGACGTTTGAAGAACGGAGCCTGCTGTTGTTGTCGTCGGGATGGCATCCAGGGAAAGCTGTTCTTCCCTTGGCCATGGGAGGCGTATATATAGTAGACCGCAGCAAGGAGACCGAAGTGGGTGGGGGTGGCAGGACGCTCGCCTTGCCGTCACCATCATCATCGTCGTCGCTGCCGTCCTCGAAACCGCAGCCGATGCGGAACGCGCGCGAGGCTACGATCGCGGAGGCCCACGCCACCTGATCGTACGTGAGGTTGGGAGGCGGACGGAGGAGGTGGGGGGTGGGGGAGGGCTCCGGACTACTCTCTTCCAGCTCGTCTCCCTCATATTTACGAGTCGTTGCAGCTGGTACAGCTGCTGTTGCTGCTGATGGTGATGGTGGTGGTGATGATGATGATGATGGAGATGTGTACGAAGTACCCGAGAAGGCTGCTGCAGCGGCTGCTAACGCCGAATTGAGAGTGTCCATATCCTCCCTCACATGCTGCTCACGAGCATCCAGCGCTGTCCGCAAAGGGGTAGAGCCAAGGAGCTGCTCGCGCGCTTCCCTCCCCAGAAGAAGAGGGTGCTCGAATGAGGGGGTCGAGGATAGGGAGGGGGAACACGATGACGCCCCCGCTGTAGCATCTGAAGGAGGATGCGAAAGGCCTTGCCATGGCGGCGGTTGAGGCAGGATTGCTATGTAGTCGTGCCACGGCGATCGCGTCCCGAGGTATGAGTGATACAGAAGGGCGAGCAGCAGGCACTGCCCGTCCGTCATCGCCCCCCCCCCCTCGCCGTTGACGACGATTGGGCCGAGAACAGGGTCCGTGCGAGCCGTGTCTGCGGTCATCAAAGCTCTAGCAGGAATCCGCACGATCACTTCCCCGCGCCGAATCGCCCTCGTCGCGACGGCCCCGGAGCCGTACCCGTCGATGTTCTCGACGATTTTTAGCTTGGCCAAAACGGCTTCGCAGCAGCCTGAAGGAGAGGAGGAAGTTGCCGCCGCCCCAGTCTTGGCTCCCCTATCTTGGTCCTCATGGCTGCTGTTTTTCTGCGTAGAAGAAAGCGAAGGATCCTGTGTTAGCCAACGCCTCAGCTTGCCTCCAAGGATCCATTCTTCTTCGTTGGCAGGGGCGGGGAAAGGAGGAGATGACGGCAATGATGATGATGATGATGATAATGATGATGATGATCGATCGACCGCTCTCCCGTTTTTAATTCCCTCGATGAACTGCGTCATCTCATGGAAGCCAACGGCCCTGAGATAGCGAGCGTTACGCGCCTTGAAGTTATCAACATCGCCAAAGCGACTCTGAAGCTCTGTCTCTGCGGCTCGCAGGTCCGATTCCCTGAGCAGATGTAGCGTTGGGTATGGCGAGCGCGTGGAGAAGTCATATGCATCGTCCTCCTCGGCGTATGTGGCGTTGGGGTGAAAGGGGACGACTTGGATTGCCCCCCCCGTGGCCTCGAAAGCAGCCGTTGAAGCCTGAGGCAGCAGGGAAGAGAGGAAAGCAGAGAAGGATCTTGTGAAGGGCTGTCTCCCCGGAAGTATCAACAGCGTCGTCGCTTTTGTCGTTAAGTCAACAGCGGCGAGTCTTCTAGCCTCTTCTTTGACATGTTCTATAATCGCAGGAATGCTACTCTCCTGATCTTCGCTGAGCTCGATTAAATTAAGACCCGCACGCTGCTCCGCCGTCGCGGGTTGTTTCGGCGATGAGGTCGATGGAAGGATCATGGGTGCCTTTTGAGGCATCCTTCCTGCCCAAGGGCAAACATCCATTCCGATAATTACTTGACTCAGCCACTGCGCCGTCTGGTTTGAGAAATGTGAAGGCTCCTGTCCCCCCCCTCGGCTATTCTCGGTCGTAACACCACTCTTATGATTGCACCTCGTCGCCCGAAGAGATGGACGAGGCCACGGGGAATGGGAGGGTGAGAAAGAAATCTGCAGTCGTCGGAGCGTTATCCGATTGCCTGCTGGCTTCAGTGCGTGCGATCGAAGATGTGGCCAAGTCGGGCTGCTGGAGAACAACAGTGGAATCACGGTAAGTCCCACTAGGGCTAACCTTCGTAGGAGGGGATCAACATTGCGATGGTAAAGGAGATGGCGAGGGATTTCCATAGCCAGCTTCCTGGCAGGGCCTATATTTGGGGTAAATGAAGAAAGCAATCCATAAAGAGGTAGTAGGGGAGAGGGGGCTTCAATGAGCACAGTGGCTCTTGTTGTCAGCCTAATCTATTTCCAACCTGGATATCAGCTGTTGGAAAATATTCGCTATTTTTATTCTAATACACAACTTAATTGTCGTAATAACGTAAATTGCACGGCGCGCAGGGGCCACAAAATTGATTCCGAAATCTCCTTTTTACGCGTCCGTTCCTCCCTTCTGGACGAGTTGTGTCGGCTGCCCAAAGCCGTTCGTCGTGAGAAAAATTCGTTAAAATATGTACGATGTTTTTAGCATGTTTACGCTCCTAAAAACAAGTCGGCTCATTTTTACAGAGACCGAAGCGAAAGGTGAGATTTTTTGAATAAACAGAACGATTAATAGACGGAAAACACCTAAAATATATCGGCGAAACTGCTTATTTTCAAATGCGATCGATATCAGGAGAGCATCAGAGCATCGGCTTGCCCCCTCCGCAGCTCGAATTAAAAACACCCCTTCCTCCCCCCTCCCTCCCTCCATTTCCCCTCAGCATCTAGTGTGTCATTTTGATTAGTGGTATTTTCTCTCGAATGCAGCGGGGGAGGAAGCTTTAGCAGCTTTGGAAGAAGAGCTGGATCGCGAAGAAGAGGACGAGGAGCTTCAGATCGTCCAGCGAGTCAAAGACGGGCCTGCCGAACAGCGTAGCCGCAACGTTGAGTTAGAGGGCAAGACCTACATTGATGTAGAAATCCTTGAAAACACCTTCTCCCCTTTCATCACCGACTCAATGATCCGCACAAGGAGACAGAAAATCGAGAAAATCATATCGGGCGCGCGCAGACAAACACACACACACACACACACACACACCCCAAAAATCCGGACACAAAACACATGTACATAATACGTATTCTAGCTATAAACCCGTACACATTATATGGATTTCACGCTTGATGCTTGTTGTGGTGAGTTGCGTTCTTCGCCGGCATGCCCGTGCACACCATGCCATAAAATAATATCAATTACTCCACACTAACGGCATGTATCTATTTTCCCCTCCCCCCCCTCTTCAAGCGAGAGGCACGAGAAGCATCGAGACCCAGGAAACAAGGCGAAGTCGATGACAATCTTTACGATCGTAACTATCTCGGGTTTATGTCTGAGAACGATGTCCTACACCAAGATCCAGTCGCCACGCCAAGCTATGGCGCTCCGCCCAGCAACTTCGATTGGCACGCGCCCCAGGTCGACGAAAAGGGGGAGGTGACTACGCCTCTCCCAGTCAGGCCAAAAGGTGGGAGCTACCATCGGATTTAGTAGCTGAGTAGTAGTGTTAATAGTAGTGGTAGTAGTTGTAGTAGTAGTAGCAGTCGTTCACGATTCAGCGCATGCTGTTCTTGCTCGCCTGATTACTCAGCAAGTGCTTTCATCATCATCATCATCATCATCATCATCACCATCATCACCATCATCTTGTTTTCCCATTTCTTCTTGTTCTTGTTCTTGTTCTTGTTCTTCTCCTTATTTTTGGCATCTGCGCTCATCGTACACCAACCGATGGCTCAGGCTACGTCGTGACTATTGCTGGATCGCAAGACTACAACGCTCTTGTGGTGCACCGCGACGGCATTGGCACAGAGGCCTCGTAAGTAGATGATGACGACAACGACGACAACGAGTGCAACGTTGAGATTGCAGCTCGTCCACTAGCAGTATAGAGCACGACATCTCTCCCTCCCCCCCCCCCCCCCTCCTCTCTCTCTCTTTCTCTCTCTCTCTCTCTCAATCTCCCTCTCACGTGTTCTGCCATTTTAAATTCCATTTAGCTTTCTCGCCCCGTTCGGCCTAGCGGTGACTCCTTCCGGTGCGAAGCAACGTCCTTTTTGTTATCATGAGCTACCCCAAATAGCATCATCACAGCACCCAAACACACACACACACGCACACACCAGACATGTGTGAAGCTTCAATAGCAGCGACCTCACCTATGTATTTCCATGTGATATGAGCCATGTTTCTTGGTTTTGTGGTATTGTACAATAGGGTCCCTCATCGTTGCGGATAAGAAAGCAAGCAGGGTGAAGCTCTCTTGCATCTCATCATCACCGCAGCGTCTACAAAAATAAGCAAAGGACAATATTATATATATATATATATATATATATATATATATATGTGTGTGTGTGTGTGTGGGTATACGCTATCTTAGATTCGGCAGATCGATCTCGCGGAGGGTGGATTTTGGAAGCGGGTAATGCGCTGCGATAGCGACAACGACAACGGTGATGGGGACATTGAAATGCAGCAGGAGGACGGATCTGCGGCTGAGAAGGACGGGGGGAGGAGAGATTATGGAGGAGAAACAAACAGCGGAAACCAACCAGAGTCGTCCTCTCGGCATCCGCCTTGGCAAGCGAATGTGACAACCATTGCTGGTAGTTGAACCGTAGTAGCATCATCATCACCAGCAGCGGTATATATGTATATATATATATATATATATATATATATATACTTATATTTAGCATTGGTATGTGATTGCTGGGGTAAAGATGTACCGATTTGCTTCGATGAGCAGCACTCGCACATCGCACACAAGTCCCCATCGCTTCTTCCATACTGTGAAGAACTTGCCTCAGCTGTCATTCATTTATCGTCCTTCTCGTGCTTCTCTCCCCCCTCCCCCTTCCCCTCCTTGTCGTCGTCGCTGTCGTCGTTATCACCAGGCTGTGGAATGTTTGGGTGGTGGGATGGACCGGTAAATGTAAAATAGAAAGAGAGAAAGAAAGAAAGAAAGAGAGTATTCGAAGATGGCATAATATATATATATATATATATATATATATATATTTATATAATATTCTCTCGTAGATAATTAACACCGATAACCCCCCCCCCCCCCCCCCTCCTCAATATCAGGCGGACTGGGCCGATTTCTACCACCCCAGCGGTACTGCTGCTGCTCACACGCACGTGTTACTATTTCCCCAACGGCCATTGTTTGGCGACTCATCATCCATAGCGTCCTGCTACCACGTGCTGATGTGTTTGCTGTGGTCAGACGTCACCTGCAACGCTACCAGCGGAGATATCTTCATCTGTGATAAATTAAATCATCGAATCCGACGCCTGAGTCCCAAGGGAGAGGTAATCTTTTGTCCTCTACCCCCCCCCCTCCCTTAGTATTGCATGGGACATTTATTATAGCACGTAGTGTGTGTGAGTGTGTGTGTGAGTGTGAGTGTGTGTGTGTGTGTGTGTGTGTGTGTGGGTGGGTGTGTGTTTGGGAATACATAAAGGTCGTCACCTTTGCCGGAGGGCTGGGAATGCTGCAGGTAATAATAGTCAAGATGCGAATTGGATGAGGAGGGGGGGGGGGGAAGAGAGAGAGAGAGAGAGAGAGAGAGAGAGAAGGCAGAAAAGGAGAAATGATATGAGAAAAGAGCACGAATCGGTGAGAACGACGCTTGCACGGCCCCTCATCCTCAGCTGCTTTGGATCAGGAACAAGCGCCGGCAGAGCCGAAAGACGACATGCTGAAAGAAACTTACTGGCACCCAGAGTACATCCCAGGTCGGCCTGCCTTTTAACCACAACAATGCCATTTGTCATCACGAATTCCAGATGATAGTTCTGTTGTAGTGACACGTGTTTCCTTGTCTCGAGTCGCAAACGTGCTCACACCTGCCTCATCACGGTTTTTTTTGGATTGTAGAGGGCGCTGAGACACACACACGCCCCCCCCGCGCGCGCGATCACTCAGATATAAAAAGATAATATTAGAAAATCTCACACACACACACACACACACACACACACACACACACACCACACGTGTATATGTAGTGTGTAAGTATGTGTGTGTGTGTGTGTGTGTGTGTGTGTAATTTTGCGTGCAATGCATGATGTATTCCATCATGCCTTTTCTTATTGTCGTGAAAAGGCGCTCAGTTTGACAATCCAGATAGTATTGCGGTAATATACAATATGCATCATAATACATGCAAATATAGACACACACACACACACACACTCATTATATGTATATTTATAAATATATATATATATATATATATATATATATATATATAAAATATATATGCACACGCCGATTGTGTTGAAGATTTCAGACTCAATACAATCATTCGAATTTCGTGTTTGGAGAGATAGAGAGAGAGAGAGAGGGAGAGAGAGAATGTGTCTGTGTGTGTGTGTGTGTATGCAAGAATATCGTCTCCTCGCACATTAATTGACACGTCTTATCAACCTTAACACACATCCCAACCTATAACCGCCGTTTGAATCCTCACCCACTTCCCCATCTTTAAACAATCGTACTTGCAACCACCCCAAGACTGGGCCGGACGGCTACCTTTATGTCGCAGATTTGGTATTAAAAAAAAATGGTCAAAATACGCGTCAACCCGCCTCCATCCCCCCCCCCTCTCTCTATTTTCTTTTCCCCTCTTTCCCTTTTTCGTTTCTTTCACGCACGCATCTTACACGCATAAACAGGAAAACGACCGGATTCGTCGTATCAAGCCTTCCTCTGGTGGCGAGGGCTTCCAAGTGACAACGTATGCAGGTTATTATAGCAGCAGCAGCAGCAGTTGTAGTAGAAGATGCTGATAAAGTTTCCTCACCCCTCCTTCTTCTTCTTCTTCTTCTTCTTCTCCTCCTCCTCCTCCTCCTCCTTCTCCTTCTCCTTCTTCTTCGTGAAACAAAACGACCAATGCTCCGATCGAAATCGATCGCATGGAAACACACACCCGTTCCTTCGCCGTGTGTGCAGGCCTGAAGGGGTGCAGTGGGAGGGGCACCCAAGATGGGGCCGTATATCGGGCAAAGTTTAATCATCCGCAAGCGATAGCGGTACTAATCCCTCCTAGCGGTATTGGTAGTGGTAGCAGTGGTAGCAGTGGTAGTAGTATAGTATGGCGCGTACGATACGCAGCCTCTCACCCTCTTATTTGATGATGATGACGATGATGATGATGATGATGATAGTGTTGTTGGAGAGGATTAGCGGACGGTGGAAAAATATAAGGAGGAAGAGGAGGAAGAGGAGAGAATCGTCATTATGTTTTAAAAATTTGCTGTCTGTATGCGAACGCAACCCCCCCCCCTTCCCCTCCCTTGTTTGTCCCCATGCCGCTCCTCCATCAACGCAGATCACTCCGAACGGAAACTTGTTTGTGGGGGAGTTTTCCTCGCAACGAATCCGGTCAGGCCATCATAGTTTAAGACGATAAGTGCTACGAGCTGCTGCTGCTGCTGCTGCTGCTGGTGGTGGTGATGGTGGTGGTGATGGTGATGGTGATGGTGGTGGTGGTGGTGGAAGATAACGATTCGGGAGAAGAGACAAAGATGTATATATATATATATATATATATAT